>VDFB02311285.1:521538-684180 GCA_007258455.2 Sequoia sempervirens
TCATTCAACTAATTTATTTAATCTTGCATTTCAATTTAAATAAAATTTAATAAATTAAATGAAATAAACTTGTTGACATTTACTTGACTATCAAAGCCAAATGTATCACTCAAGAGAAAATATGTCATCACCTTCTTATCTACTATAGATGTACCCTAGGTACATGCATCATGACTATCCTCAAGATCATAAACACAAAGTGACCCACAAGATCGACATAAATGAGGTGGAATTGGATGCCTAGAAGACTCGCTTGCCTCACCCTGTGCTATATTAGTATGTTGTATGAGGCTTTGAGTGAGTGAGCTAATCAATTGTAAGGTATCCACCTCAACACTCTCCTTCACAATGGAAGGGATAGTCACATGCTCATAGTCTAGTCTAGTGAGTGGTCTTGTTGGCTATTGTCGGTCAAGACGTGCCCCCACTCTATCCTGTGCAGAGCTCCCACCTCTACCCTAGAACTCCTACATGTGATTTAAATAGTTTAGGATTTTATTGAGGACAAACTCACAATAGAGTTTCCTCAAAAATATTGTTGTATATCATTGTTGTTGCATGGAGGATGTGTTGACGGTCAATGAAACACAACAAAGTTAAAACAAAATATTGGTACTCTATTTCTCCTGAAAAAGAAAAATAATATAAACTACCCATCTTCCAAGGTCTCGATAGTTGATTCTCAATTGTTTTGTTATCATTCAATGGCCTATGCAACTATAATATTCAAGGGGCCTGTTGGTAAAAGAATGCAAACTAAATCCTACAAATAAATCTAATGTTTTGGGGGGGTGTAAATAAATAGAAAAGATAGAACTGGGTTCAGGACAGCAAAATATGAACACAAATCTCTTCACATCCAGACATGTAACTTAACAATGAACATTTACTTAACTAACTAAAACTGGATAAAATGATGCAATCCATAGAATAACCTATACTGCTGCATTCATCCACAGTGTAGATTTCAAGACTTATAACCATTCATCATCAATTTTCTCTTAAAACTTCATTTTGAAATAAGAACACATCACCAGCTCATTGCTAAAATTCACAGATCAACAAATATAAAGAAATCTCATTCATAGATAACTCAATGAACTAGTTTCAGATTCAAAATCTTCTATTGATTTTCATCAAATAAGAGTCATTTAAATGCACAACAAAAATCATTGGAATACAAATAACTATGGTTCATCAACATTATCATTAAACTATCAAACTTTTGAAAATAGCATAACTGTATAAAACTATAAAAGTGTTTCTGAAAGTATTCTTGCACGAAAGCTTGTAAAATCCTAAAACTATAAAAACACTATCTTCTATCTCTCTTAGGCAGTTAATCCTCTCTTCAATTAGTCGACCTTTACAATATGAGAATTTCTTCTTAATAGACTAAAGATCCCAATAACCAAATGACATTAAAGCTACAAAAATCAGATCCACAACTCAAGGGATGACTAGGCAACATGAGACAACTGTCCATATTCATCTTCAATTAACTGGTTATAGCTCTTTATCCAAAATCCACAGGCAAGGGAAGAAGACCGCACTGTAGGGGATCCTCAGTTGAATTTGTCTTATTACCCTGGAAATTAGGAGTAGTTACCCAGCTGGTTTGGGAAATAGGAGAAGTAGCTACCCAGTTGGCCATGCCATTTGATGCTTATCTAAAAAGGGAACATTCCACTGACACTTCACTCCTCCGTCTTCTGTTCAAGTAAATATTAATCATAATTAATGAATACCTATTTGAGCACATCTACATCTGGCCCATCTACCCAATTGTTCTCAAAATATATCCTCTTCAACTCAGCAGAGGTGAACCTTTGCATATCTTCTAGTTTGGTAAGCTCCTTCCTAGCAACCTTTACCTCCTCCTTAATATCCATAAATCTATCTATCAACAAATCATCACCATTATATCCTTTTTGTACTGCCTCCTTGAATATGCTATTCCATTTTTCCTTAAGCTCATCAAGAGGGAGGCCATCTTTCACAGGGATATCCTCATTGATAATCATGGCTATAACTGCCTCTAGTTCCTCAATTTGATCTGCTAAGTCTTTCCCAGCCTGTTGTACCTCATTCCTATGTGCAAAAATGAATGAAGACTTGAATTTGATAATGCTAATAGTCTTTTCAATGAAATCCACATTATCTTCTTCAAGGATGGACTGCTCCAAAAGTGTTTGCTGAGGTGGCTTGTTGATTTCTTTCAACTTCCTCATATGTTCCCTGTGTTCTTCTTCTTGTTTCCCGAGGGTTTCTGCATGCATAGTTATGTCATTGACTAATTGTGATGCATCTATTTGAGCCTTGTGGCTCTCAACAAGAAATTCTTCAACCTCTTGATTCAAACGATTAGTCCATCTATCTAACATCCCCACTTTACTTCTCATTTCTATAAGGTTATTGGCCTCTTTCTTACTTAGCAAGATTGGTGTTTGTGGGGTAGTAGATTGTAAAGAGACCAGGGAAGAAAAAACCTTCAAGAATTTATGCAATTGATCTACTTGAGCTTTGAGCTCATCTTTCCTTTGCTTATCCTTTATCATTATTTATTTAGTAGAGGATGCCACAATATCTATTAAATCCATTTGTTGATTCCTTGTAGGCCTTCCCAAGTTTACAGTGCCTATTTGATAGTCACTTAACTGCATTTCTTCCCTATCTTTGTCAACTAGGGGAATGGCATATTCAACCAAAATTTCTCCAGCATTTTTCAATTTGGTGGAATGAAGGACTTGAGCCTTTTTCTTGGGTCTCTCCTTCTCAATTTCTTTCATCATATCATCCCAATTTAGGGGTTGAGGTTGGGCTAGCTGTTTCTTCTCTAGATTGAGCTTTAGCCACATTGGGGCAATAGGAGTAATCATTTGTTGAGAGGAAGAAGCTACAGGAGAGAGGGGTTGTAAAAGTGTTACCTTTGGCTGAGTATCAACATCCTACATTGACTCCTTTTCAACTAACTCCTTAGCCAACTTATCAGCTTCAATTTTCATCTCCTTTTCTTCTTGTTCTCTTTTTTCTTCTTGTTCCTCTTCCAACCTCTTCTCTTCCAGCATGTCATCTCTTTGTTTTTCCAATTCCCTAACCTTCTCCCACATTTTTTCCACCTCTTGATCATGCTTGGTTTTTTCCTCTGCCTCTTTTTCCTTTTGTAAGAGTTCTTCTTCTTCTTTCTTCTTCTGGGCTTCTTCTACAACTTTGAATTCGGCCTCAATGGCCTCCTTTTCTCTTCTCTGCCAGGCCTTCTCCTCTTCCAACTCATGGATCTTCTATTGTAGAATTAATTTCTCCCTTTCTTCTTTAGTTTTCAACTCAATTTCTTTTTGCTACTGCAAAAGATCCTCCTTTTCCTTTTGTTTCCTTGCCAGCTCCTCAGCTTTGGTTCTAGCCTCCAACTCTTGTTGTTTTGCAAGTACATCATCTTTAGCCTTGGCTTCAGCCTCCTCATTTGCATCTTCAAAGAGCTTCCATTGTTCCTCTATAGTTAGGACATGTTCTACCTCAATATCTTCAGTATCCCCAATAGATGTAGTTTTAGGAGGCTCATTATCTAAGTGTGTGGCCTCTGAATTAGTGTCCACATCATGTATTTCAATTTCTTATTATTTATCCCTTCAATGTTTCAGCCTCCTCATAGAGGCTCCCTACAAGTACCTCCTTAGTAGATTTTTCTATGAGAGAAGGTTGAGATGAGGTCCCTTCTCCAACAGTTGTAACCTCGACAGTTTATGACTCATGGGTTTCTTGAATAGGTACTTTTGGATCAGTACCCTTTCCTGGGCTAGGAGGATAGTATTCCAATTTTTCTTTGGGAGTTGTATTCCTCTTGGTTCTCCTGTAGCCTTGAGTGACCCCTACTTTAATTTCCTCTTCTTAGAAGATTGAGCTTTTGGCTACTTCATTCTCATCACTACCCATTGGATACTCCTATCAATTACTATCCCATAAATTTGTTTGATGTCAATAATTTCTTCTTCATCCCAGTTGATTGGGTTCAAACTCTTTGTGCCAACATTTTCTGCTTCATAACTGGGGTCCAAAACTACACCATCATCTGACAGTGTTTCAATACCCCATATTCAATCATCTGTGGAATAATGAAACTTTCATAGCTCCTCTTCCTAACATCATATTCATCTTGCAAGTCAATCCATAAGTCTTCCAACAAACCATAGTGAAACTCAAAAATGGTGGAATTTAGATTATTCATTTTATGCTTCAGGTCAAAGTGTTTTCGGGTTATGTACAATCCCAAATTTAAATAACTTAACTCATCACATACTGCCTTTGCAGCCAAATTATGAAGACAACAATACTCTCCCAACTTCATAGGGAATTTATGACATCTAGGCTTGTGTTTGTTAGCAAATTTGGTATTAACTGCCATGGCTTGATAGATAGATTCCATGAAAAAATTCCTATCATTGCAGCATTTTGGGAGTAGGTGAGGATGTCCATCAAAACCTACTAACCTGAAGTAAGATAACTTGAGGTATTGGATATACCAATTTCCCCATTCAACAATGAAGGCCATAGCTTCCCTACTCAACCTATATCCAACATCTCCTATCAACCAGTTAGCATTATTGACCCACCTATAGTGTAGCTCTGATGCTTGTAGGGTCAATTGATCATAGTGTTCCCATGCCTTCTTTTGTCTAGGAGCTTCCCCTAATGTACCCAATGCATTTAATCCAGGGAATATGCCCATCCTTATAGCTGAATATATGATATAGGAGGTCATGTAAAAAGTATTTTTTTGCCTCACCTTGAGCGTCTGGTTATGCAAGTTATTTAACAAGATCACTCCCCAATCAAATTGTTGTTTCCCATCCAAAATTGTTTCAATGAATGGAAACATCCATTCCTCAAAATGTGTGGAATCTTTCTTTCCAAACACCCTAGAAAGCATCATGATTATATCATCAATTTCATTTTGAAAGTCCGCTCTCTTAGGTTGTTCAGGAAGTTTGCTCAAGGACTTCTTCTCAGTTCTCATCCACCTTTTATTCATATGGGACCTATTAGTTTCTTAGTTCCTATTGAATAGCTACAATGCCTACATTTCATTCATAATCTTGGGGTTCTTAGGGGCAAGTGCATCAAACAAGAACCTCATCATCTGTGGTGATAAGTCAATGATAACATTCCCCTAGATGTCTGTACACACTTCCTGGATGTAGTATTGTAAGCCCTTGTTGCTGTCAATATGAGCTTCGGGCATTGAACTGACAGAGGGAAGAGGGTGACATGTGCCAGTCTAGATTGAGCTATACTTTCAGTCCTCCCAAGTACTTCCTCTGAGAAGGTGTCAATGAATAACTCAGCCCATTTGAATGGCCCTTGATTGGTGTTTGTGATGTTATCCCATCCAAAATCCAATTTGCTGACTATGGGAGTGGCATCCTGGTGTTTATACCTCAAAGTATAAGGTAGTTGCTCCACCTTTATCTTCTTTGGCTTTACTCCCTTTGAGCTTTTTGTAGCTTGGCCTTCCCTTTGTGAAGCTTCCTTAGATGCTCTTGACATTGTTCACTCTTGCAAGACAATCCTAGATTAGATCGATAAAAGGCATGGGAATCATCAAACAAATGTTACCTTTCATACTCTTTTATCCTTCCCAAGGTAACCCTCCATACTTAGTGAAATTTTAAGCCTACCAGAAGTGAAACCAAGAGAAGATTAGGAACTAGAAAGGTCCAGCAAAGGCAATATTGGGATCAGAGTCGAAACCTAAATGGGAGCGGGATCGAAACAAAAACTGGACCCGAAACCGTTTGAATTCTTCAAGTCTACTTTTCATTTTGGTTTCACTTTCGCCAAAACGAAAAGGTGTTTGATCAGAATCAGAACCTATCAGAAGTGGGATGACTTCCAGAACTGAACTCTTATGTGAATGTTCATGGGATGAGTTCATTTTCAACTCTGCTTCCGTGACCTATCACCAAAACAAGGCAGATTCTCCTCACACACCCGCATCGACTTGGATATAGGTCAAAAGAAGATGCAAGGAAGCTTGAATTAGAGCTCGACTTCGCCTAGAAAAAATGAGACTGGGATTGAGCTATTTAGGGAATGCTATTGTAAAGATATGGTGCACAAACCCTAGTTTGTGCAACCCGTCAACTTAGAAAAAATTAGGGCATCAAAACCCCAGCGTTTAAAACATCGAATTGACATGGCAACTAGATCAGAAGGGTCAACAAGAAGATTTAAAATAGATTTAATCACCTAGGACCCCTCAAAAATGAAACCCTAATCGAAACTAGGGAACGGTGAAATGGAACCGCCACCAAAAACAAGGAAAATGGCAACAAACAAAACAAAAACAAAAAGGAGAAGCAAAAGACAAAAGAGGACAAGCAGAAAAGACCAAACCAAATAAAGCAACAAAAAAAAGAAAGTGAAGATCCACAAGAAAAAGTACCGCAAATGCGCAAAGAGCAGACAACACAACAAAAAGGGAAAACACGAAAAGAAAATAGAAAGAAAACCCCACCTACCTCGAAACACAACCAAATAGGTTTGAAAACTGATTGGAATCTGCTCAAGAACACTCACTTGTGTTTGAATCGTGTCGCTCCTTAAGTTCTTTCAACTCTGGCTCGTTAAGATGGTTTAGATAATTGCATAATGAGCCAAATAATCTCGATTAAGGTTTAAAAATCACTTTGCGTGTGTGAGGAGCCTTCAATTAATGCGATAGATTAGGCGCAGAACCGGAGCGAAGCCGAGCACATAACTACAATGCATTTCAAAGGTAAGGCGAGGACAGAGGTGGAGTCAAGATAGAACAAGGAACTTTAGAAAAGTTCCCCATTCCATTTCGGATCCGGTTCTGGTCCTGCGGTAGGTTAAAGGCCATGAAGGCGAACCGATAGGGGCATCGGGAATGGAACGAAAACCCGATGTCACCCAAAACAAAGGACAGGCAAAAGACAATAGAGCCTAAAAGGGAGCGAGGGCAGGATCAGAATCAAATTTGTACTTGAAACTTTTGCAAAGTTCTCGGTTTAGATTCCATTTCGGTTCTGCTCCCGACCAAGCAAGGAAAAATGAAAAGAACGAAAGAACCAAAGCGGGGTCGGAATGGAAAAAATACTGAGCTTGCAACAAGCAAAAAAGGACAAAAAATGCAAGTGGAGGCGGGGCCAGAACCAGGGCTGAACTTGGAAACTTCAAACAATTCCAAGTGAACATGTTTCGATCTGGTTCTGCTCCCAACAAAGAAAAAGAAAGATCAAGGAAAAAGGAAGTGGGAGCAGTACGAAGCCCATCCCAAAAAAGACACCAAAATGACAAAAACACAAGGCAAACAAAAGGGAGTGGGATCAGAACCAAATTCAATCTTGGGAACTTCAAACAGTTCCAAGTCTATTTTTTGTTCTGATTCTGCTTCCACCAAAAGAGAAAGGAAACACAAGGGGAAAAAAACAAAAGAAAACCCAAGAGAGAAAACAAAACCAAGAGAGCAAGGAAAGAAAGACAAAGAAAAGGGGGACACATTTTTTACCAGATCAGAAATGGGGTGGTTATGCAAGGCATAACAGGATGGTCAAAAACCATCCACCACCCACCGAAAAAAAAATTCTTTATCCCTTGGTGGTTGCACCAATAGATAGGGAACCTCTTGCATGGACTATGTAAGGGTTGATTCATTCTTGGGCTCATGAATAGTTCACACAAGTCAATTTTTAAAAAAAATCATCTTTAACTTGTTTATATGATAATTTATCTGCATAAAATTGTTTTAGCTCTTGTCTCTTATTGGACCAACTATTTATTTTCTTGCTAACTGAATCTATGAGATATTATGGATTGTAATGATTGAGTGAGGGCAGTCCTATGCGATTTTGTTCATGTAGGATATCTCAACCTTGCAATTAACTCAATTTTTTTTTCAATTTTCCCCAATATTTTTTTGATCGATTAAAGTTGTGATTTTTAGCCTAGCCTGAACCAAAATGGAGGCCACAAATGGGGACCTTCTCCTTAACATGAACACAAGTAACATTCTACTCCCGCAAGCACAGTAGCCCAGCAAGGGCACAAAGCCAGTGAGCACACCAACCCAACGAGGGAGTGGACCTCAAGCATGAACACCAACAACAACTTCTTAATGTTGTGGATCAATCCTATGAGCACATTGGATCAGTGAAGGAATAGTGCATGCAATCATAATAGCCCAGTGGTGACTTGAACCCTGGTGGGCACAAGAGTTTAATGCCACCACTTAACCAACACACTATGGGATGAACCCCAAATTTTCCCACTATATTTTCTTGTGTACCTTGACCATGATGAGGAATCCTAGGAGATGTTTGTTGAGATTGTTCTTCAAGAGGGATTTCATCATGAGGTGAATTAGGATTTTCAAGATTTTGGGGTATATTGATAATTTTTGAAAATTAAATAAATTTTCATCAAAAAACATATTTAATCTACGTATTTAATATAAAATTCACACTAAAAAACTAAAAGAACTAACTCCTTGACCTCCTTGACATCTTGACAGAATTTTGACAAACATTCAATAAAAAATGCCCTCCTAGAGCACAAGCACACTTTCAAGGGTTTGCAGGTCGTGGAAAAAAAAATTGACAAAAAATAAATAATGAAAGTTTTGTTTTTCTTTTTATTTCTTCATAGTGATCGATCCTAAGGCTCGGCCACTCCAAGCCACAATGTGTGTGCATTATGTCTTTCATGGTGCCAAAAAGTGGGGTGGCCACTTATGGTCCCCCATCTTTGTGCACCCGCCCTAGGGTATAAATAGGAAATTTTATCAAGATGAAAAATTATTCTCGATGTTAATTCAATGCCATGATTATTATCCTTGATTAGAGATAGAGCCATTAATTCTTATTGAACGTGTTGAATGATTTCTTAATTTTTCCCATCTTGTGCTTCTATAAAATGCAATTGTGCCCCTATGCTATAAGAACCTTTCTTGAGCAATTTCTCCATGTTGTGGGAGCTAATAATCTTACTTGATGGTGAATTTATCCCAAAAGGTTTACTATTAAATTTCATGTGTACTAAAATTCATGGATAAGTCTTGAAATTTGAAAGATACTATTCTTGATTGTTTTAGCCACTGCAAACCCAAAAGAACATTTACTCCCCCAATTAGGATACCAAATATTTTTTAATCTAGTTGATAATTTTCCAGTAAGATTTATATATGATACCATTTACCACCACAAGAGATTTGTTTTCCATCAACTATCATGACTTTAAAAATTAGAGATTGGATAAATAAAATAATTGAGCTCATTAGCTATTATTCTACTAATATAGTTGTGTGTACTATTTGTATCGACTAGAACTTTCATATTTTATTTTTTAATATAACCATTAATTTGAGTATTTGTGGTGTGCTAGTGGTATTCAATATATATGTAGGGATATAGTAGTGCTTTCATTTTCCTTAAAATTCTCATTCTTAAGTTCTACATTTGGTTCTTTTGTTAGTAGTTCTTCCTCTTCTCCAACTTCATTCTTCATAACCAGTAGTATTTTCTAATTACTTGAACACTTATGGCCCCTTGATCATTTTCTATAGCAATTCCGACATAAACCTTTTTCTCTTTTCTCTATCTCTTGTTGAGTCCAAAGAGATTACTAATTTGTCTTAGGTTAAAGATGTTTTCCCCATTTTTGTCAATAGGTCAATCACATTTTTGTCATTCAATCCTATTGTTTGACCTTGTATGAAACTTTTGTTGGTGGATTTTTATTTCTCAATATGCAATGCTTGTCTCATAGCTTTCCTAACTATAAAAGGTTCCAAAAAATGAACATCATGTTTAATTTGGTCATTTATTCCATGGATGTATAGTTGTATCCATTGATAAGAGGTCGACTCATGAGCTCCAATTGTTAATCGTATATGCTCAAAATTATATTTAGCTACATACCTTAATTATTTTTAATTTTTATTAAGGTAAAATAATTTCCATTGCATGGTTGCTCATATAAGACTATTTCAAATTCATTACTAAGTTATTTCAAGATAATAATTTTCCCTAAGTTCTTGTCACTCATCCTCTATTGGCACTTTTGATTAGATCATAATTCTAAATGTAGTGAGGCAATGCCAACCATTACACTATCTGGTATATTATGAAGTTTAAAGTATTGTTTCATAAGACATGCATGAAATTAAATTTGTACCATTAAACTTATGGATGTCTATTCTTGGTAGCTTCAAACCCTCATTTAAAGATGTTAAAAATGAGTCAAATAATTTATCCTTAATAAAATATACAACTATTTCATATCTTAGTGGAACATTTTCTGAGATTTTAGGTGGTGGATAATAGAGACATTGGATAAATAATATCTATAGAAAATTTCTCTAGTCTTAAAGATTACATGATTTTAAGTGTGTTTTTATTTTAAACTCTAGATTATTTTTCAAGTGTTGTAACCATTAAATTTTAGAACCTAGCCTATGAAAAACTTGATTTTTATGTTTTGAATAAAACTTAACCATTAAATTAAGGAATGTATTTTGTATCTAACAACTTGTAAAGAACTAACACCACTTGAATTTTTATAAGATTTTAATTTTTCTATTTTTTTGGCTTGTAGAGTGAATTAATGAGAAAAATGAAACTCCAATAACTTTCATAAAACTTATTATAAAACTATAACTTTTTACCTAGACCTACATTTGATGTATACCTATAAACTTAGAAACAATCAGGTTAAATTCACAATGATCTATAAGTTATGATAGAAACAAAAATATTGGATCAAATCATAGCTCGGATATGTAACTTATTATGATATTTTTTAGAAATAAATACAAATATTAATAAAATAGTATACCACTTTGAGGGGATGACCTCCAATAATTAGATAATAATATATGAATTTAGTAATTTTAAACTATGATGATATAGTGTTACTGTGAATATTAATCTATTCTCTATACTTAAGTGTACTTAGGTTGATGAGGTTAGACAACTTCTCGTTTAACCGAATGTGCAACCTTTTAGACCTCT
This sequence comes from Sequoia sempervirens, assembly GCA_007258455.2. Lineage (NCBI taxonomy): Eukaryota > Viridiplantae > Streptophyta > Pinopsida > Cupressales > Cupressaceae > Sequoia > Sequoia sempervirens. Next base: position 532,563 of record VDFB02311285.1, read on the forward strand.
AAAGGTTACCAAGTTTTTTGGTTAACCTCGTGCACATACCTTTTTGAGGTTGGAAGTCTTCTTATCTCACTTCAAAGGTCACTCAACACTTGGCACACAAAGTTGATGACTTTGTCATAGAGGTTGTTGGTACTCCAAGTGTTCCTAAGGTTGACAACTATAGGAAACTTGTCTACTCTTTTTGTGCCACTTCATGGAGCATTTGTCAATTCACCTCATAGGTGGATTGCCTCATCCTTATCTATATATGTAAGGCTTTGTACTCAATGTAACTTGGATCAACTAAATACAATCTATACATTGTTCATTTATACTCGTCTTTTATCTCCGATTCTCCTAATTATAATATGATATCAGAACATGGATTGGAGATTTTTGCCAGCCAAAGTGAACTTATTGTATTTTGTGAGATTTCATTGTTGTGTGCAATCATAGGAAGATGGTTGGGCATTTCTAAAGTATTTTTAGATGTTGTTTGGAGTCGACCTGCACATATCACAACAGTCTGAAATCAGCCCCACCCCTCAGGCGTAATCTCTGCTAAAAAAAAATCATGATGTCCTCTGCTACAGAGGCACGATTGATTTGCAGACGTGGAGGCTTTTGTTTGGCGACATGAGGTGAATATTGCTAGCCGTGAGGTGTCTGCGACCTGGTGTGAAGAGGGCATTGAAGCTGCATGATATCTATTTGCACCCACTACGAATTCAACTTTTGGTCTTCATTCATATCTACTGTTGTGCTGCTCTCAAAGAGCTACGCCATATATTCAAGCAACCCACAACAATATCCCCTATTTTTGAGGCTACGATTTGGCCAGTCTAAACCGCTCACAGCCTGTGCATAAACCGAAGGAAGCCATGAGTTGTAGGAAACCGTGAGTTGAAGGTGCCTTTATAATTGCAGCTCTCCAATATCATAGAATCGGCCAGTTCATATTACTTGGCCTGCTCATACGCCCTGTGACTTCTGCCCATCAATCGGCGCAAGAGGTAATGCATGCAATATAGCGTTGAGTTTATTTTATAACTGTGATCTGCAAGTGAAGATTATCTGCACAAAATTGGCTTGGAGTTTTGTCTGGTAGGTCTTTGCATTCTCCAAGCCGCGCCTTTCCCTCATTCATTGGCAGTTGACGCCTCCTTTTGTTGATTTGAGAGTTGGAAAGTCTTGCAATTATTAGCAAATCTTCCCGTTGTGCCCTCAATCCTCAAGCAACCTCCATTAATAGCCGACATTCAGCCACATTTGACATGGCTTGGTCATTTTCCCCGCAATCAGCAACTCCTTTGACAGGCCCACGCATCATCAGCCCACACAATAGCTGCGCAATATTATTCTCTCAATTGCAGGCTGATTAAACCTACAATTTTATCACATGGGTAGCAGGCTTCTCGGTCACATGGTGGAAGCTTGTAGGGCTGCGTGGGGCACTGGGGAGAATATAGCGACTGTGAGTTGTGAGAATGTAGCGGTTGGTTTATGCATCTCTTGGGGCGCCGGCTTAACCGGCACACTCTAAGCGCTGAGTGCTTAGGTGGCCGGGCCCATTCTCCTGACATTTCCGTACCCTATCGCATTCACGGTTTTCTTTTAGAAAGTCCGTTTCGATAAACTCTGTTCCTCCGTTTTCACCTTCAAAGTTATTCTTTTTACTCCCACATTTCATGCGAGAATAAATACTCTCGAATCCTTTCCTATAAATACTCCTTCGAACTAATATTATAGCATAGTATTTTAAACCAAAAGTGTGCGCTTGTGTAGGAGATGAATTCGGTGTAATGACAGAATAAATAAAGGTGCACTGGTATTTAAATAGTATAAAATTTTAAATAATTAATTAAATTGGTTTAACAATAAATATAATGAAATAAAGATGCACTGGTATTTAAATAATATAAAACTTTAAATAATTAATTAAATTGGTTTAACAATAAATATAATGAAATAATATAAAACTTTAAATAATTAATTAAATTGGTTTAACAATAAATATAATGAAAGATGATGAAAAATATTTTACAATTACAAAATAAAGATTATGAAAATTAAAAAATATTTAATAATAAATATATATAATGAGAGATTTTGAATAAGTTTTATATAATAAATTATTTTATATATATTTTTTTAAATATATTTTTGTTATGAGGGGTCTTTAATATATATAATGATTTATAAAGATATATATTTTTACTTTACAACTATTGGAAATTTTTATTTTATTTAGTAAGAGTTATTTCTATTTATAATTATTTTTTAATTTGAAATGACTCTTATAAAAAATTCTCAAGAATAAAAAATAACAACAATACAATTATAATTTCTAATAGATTACAATAAAACTAATTATAATATTTAAATTTAATATCATTTTTCTTTCTTTTTTTCTTCATTCATAAAAATATATTGAATTTTATTAAATTATAAATATTAAACAATAATATTTCCCCATGAATTATAATCGTACCTCTCAAAATCTAAATAAATAATGGATATCTACAATAGTAGTAAGACATAAAGTGACATGCCATAAGAATTATTTAATTTTTTATTTACTTTAAGAGTTATTTTATATGTCACAACTAAATGTTTAAAAAAATTAAAACTACCTAAGAATTATTAAAGTTTTTTTTGTTTACTTATTATCTATTTTTTAAAAAAATTAAAATCTTTTAAGTAAATGAAAAAGATTTATAAAATAACTTTTAAGTAAATAAATATAAATTAATGTCAATTTTATAAACATACAATTGATCATCTACCTTATAATTTTTCATGGATAAATTAATTGGTCTTTAAATATTCAAGAAAATGTTATGATGAATTTATTAACAATGATAATATTAAAGCAAACAAAGATTCCCACAAGTTCATGTGTTCCTTAATATCTTCCCTTTTTAGTTGTTTGGTTAATATAGTAAGAAAAACTTCTACATTTATCATCACATGTCTCCAATTAACTCTTAAATTACATAATCTTATGGAATGATAAGTTTGAATTATTTCACATTTCTTATGATTTTTCCCATGATGCAAATAAATCAAAATGATAAAGCATGAAATAAAATATATCTAATAACATACATATAGTCAAAGCTCTTAGCGCCCTCTATTGAACTAGAGATATTGGCATCATCACAAACCTTCTTATGGCTCAAAATTTTAATACTAAAATTAAATAGAATTCTCCTCAAAGTGCACAGTCATTAGCATAATTATTTAGGACATCAATCTATATGTTTCTAACTCAATATTTTGAAGACTGATGGATGCTTCTTAGAAAGGAACATATTTTTCAAGTATATTTTCAAAAAGTGAATTTTTTACTTTCAACCTTGAAAATTAACAAGGAATTATTTTCTAAGAAAAGATCCATACCTTTCATCTTCTTGGTGGATTCTTCCAAAATCCACTATCTTTCACATTCTTGCAACTTTGAATTTTATTCTTCCTCATGCTCAACTATCACAATTTTCATTCACATAAGGATTTATATAATCCTTCTGAAAGTGATAAGACTTTAATTTCTTGAAACTCATAGTGCTTTTTCTATACATTTCTATTATTTGTTTATTATCCATTTCTTGTAGATCTAGAATTGTTCTTTCTTTTGTTCATATTCCATAATTTTCACTAAGACCCTTTCTTGTAGGTTTGAATCTAGTAAATGCATAATTTTTTGGTTCCATGATCTATTTTTCTAGTTCTTGAACAAATTTCTCTAACTCTTCTTTTGTCTCAACAAGTTTAATTAGTATAATTATATTATTTGAAAAGAAGGATTTGGTTCCATGATCTATTTTTGTAGTTCTTTAACAAATTTCTCTAACTCTTTTTTTGTATCAACAAGTTTAATTAGTATATTTATATTATTTTAAAAGTAAGATAATAATATTATATAAATATATTATCATAAAAGACACATATTATCAGAAAAAATCATTGAATATATTAAAGATCTTCATAACAAAAAAATATTTTAAAAAATAAAAATATAAAATAATTTATTATGTAAATTTTATTCAAAATCTTCAATTATATATATTTATTATTAAATATGTTTTAATTTTCATCATCATTAACTTTTTAATTGTAATTTTTTTTTCATCATCTTTGATTATATTTATTATTAAACCAATTTTAGTTAATTATTTAAAATTTTATATTATTTAAATACCAGCATCATCTTGATTTAAATGCCCTACGAATTCATCTCCTACACATAGCCAAACACTTTTGTTTCAAAACACTAAGCTATTATATTACCGTGGAGGATTTATAGGAGAATTTTCCACGGTATTCATTTTCACGTGGAATGAATGAATGAATGAATGATTTTAATTACGTCCGCGAGACCAGCCAGTCTATGGGACCCAAGAGATAAAAACCGGAAAACCGCCTTTGCCAAAACAACAAAACCGCTGCACCAAACTACCTGCTGTTGTTTTCAATCTCTTTGCTGATTTTGTTTCTTCTACTGTGAATTTTGGTCAAATAACTTGCTGTTTTATCAATCTTTTCCTCTTCAAACAAAGCCGCTAATGATTTGACTTTTAACAAATCTGAGTAACAATATCGGATGTCCTCATAAGCTTGGCACTCCATAACGTAGTGCCACTCTGTCTCCACTAAACCCGAAGTGCAGAAACAACAGATTCTATCCGACCACCCCTCTTTGGGTATTTTCCATCTGCCTGTTTCGCATCTCAAACGATGTGAGCTAGTTCTCAATTGAGCTATCAACATTTTAGCCTTCCATTTTATATCTGCCCCTATGTAAAATTTTGTTCATGATCACAAGTAGGATTAAAATGCAGAACATAGTGCTCACTCTTCCGGCCAAGTTGCTTCAACCACATGCTTCCGCCATAGTGCTTGAATGTGGGAGTAAAAAGAATAACTTTAAACATGAAAATGGAGGAACAAGTTTACCGAAACAGACTTTCTAAAAAGAAAAACCGTGAATGTGATAGGGTACGAAAATGTCAGGGAAATGGGCCTGGCCACCTAAGCCCGACCGCATCTCTTGAGGATTGGTTTTGTTCTGCTTGATTTATTAAGGCATTTTCAGACTCTAAGAGTAGGTCCTCATGTGGATGTTTAACTTATTTTGACTAGCAGCTACTGCTCAATTTATTTAGGAGTTATTTGTGGAGCTGATGTCCCCATGAATGCTTCATTTTTCTATTTATTTTTTAGTAGCCAACTTAAATTTGTATTAATAGTATTAACAATAATTTGTACAATAAAAAATTAGAAAAAGAAAAATGAAAGCAAATATTAAAAAAGAGGGAAATAAATTTGTGGAGTCATGTGGATTTTTAGCAATACGCAGTTGCTGCTTATTTCTAGGCCCTTTTTTTTCACAACTTATTTTCAATTCCTAAACAGTAGCTGCTCCATTAAAATGGGAAAATATTCTAAATTATCCTATCCCAACAATAAAATTTATGCATGGGAACACTCCCACTGCTTAAATTTAAGTAAAAAATGGACTTAAGCAGCGGCATGAGGACATGAGGTAAAAGGCTCCAAAAACCCTACAACATAAAGGGATTCAATAGTCCAGTGTCTTTTAGCTAGCAACCAGTGTTTAACATTTTAAGCAGTATTTTGTGGAGCTAGTGGCTCCATGACTTTATTTTTTCTACTTATTTTTAAGCAGACAATTTTTTTAGCACATAAATGTATTAATAATATTTTGTGTAGGTAAAAAGTGGAGGAAAATTTTGAAAGGAAAAAATGAAGTAAATAGAAAAAAGGAGGCAAAGTAATTTGTGAAGCCACATAACATTTTTTTCATTTGCAGCAACTGCTTATTTTCAGTCCCCCAATTTTTGCATAGCTTATTTTCAATTTTTAAGTAGTTGTTGCTCTAGGAAAATAGGAAAAGTTTTTAAATTATCCTATTCCCATAAATAAAAAATTTCATAAGGACACTTAACTATTTAATTTTAAGCAGAAAATAGACTTAAGCAGCAGCATGGGGACAAGGGGTTATTGGCAATTTTTTGTTATAACTGCTTATATTTATTGCTTTCTTTTTTAGACTGTAGGAATCAGTCGAGTATCCATCCCCCTATAAACTACAATGTGCCTAAGAATTTTTTTTCACGCGACCAACGGGGCTGGCGCAACACGCCCTCTAGTACCATGGGTTTGGGGGGAGACTAGACCTCATGACCTCTTTCTTGCAACATGATGTTTTAGCCAATCGAGCTAGGCCCCCTGCCCCCTTACATTTATTACTAACAAATAAATTTTTTGCTAGTAGTTTGGTGAAAAATATCCAAAATTTGTAAGTGGGAGAAGAATCTCTTATAACACAATAAGTTTGGCAAGGGGGAGGTTTTTTTTCCATAGTGAAAAATTTGTAAAAGAAGAGTGATTTTTTCTTTTGCAATGAATGTGGCAAAGACAAAAGTGTTTATGGGGGAGTTGCAATTTTTTCCTTAGTTAAAAATTTGTAAAAGTTTTTTTTGCAATGAATTTGGAAAAAGGGGGTGTCATCATAATGGTGGTTTTCATTTTATGTTTTTTTGTCTTTTATTGAGTTTTACAAGACATAATCTAATTTATGCCCGCCTCATGACAATAAAATTTGAAGAACTTATAACAACAATATAAGGTTGTAAATGCACTCATATAAAGTGCCACCAAAGTTGAATGTGTGTTCCTTAGGAAGGGAATTTGAAAAAATATTGTATATATGCTAAATTATAAAATGTAATGGGGGGCTATGCCATCACAACATGGATTCATGTAATTCTCACCTCATGTGAGTGTGCCTTGAAGCACACCTTGTACATCTCTACATTCCTTACACACTCTCAATCTCAATTATTTCACTTATATTCTCTTGGCATTAAGGGGGGACTATGATGTGTTATGCTAATGCTTCTTTCAATAAGTAGTGAAAGAATATTCTTTTTGGAAGGCCTCATGAACCTTCTATCTTGATCTCTTGTATGATGGATTATTTCAGTGGATCAAAAAATGATATTCTAGTACTCCTTATCACAATACTATCTATATAGTTGACTTCATAGAGTTTGATAAACTTTGTGTACATTGGTCGAGTAGTGTTCATATGTTCACTCATGCATTTTTTTGTATCTCATGTCTTGATCTACTTTACTTGGAGATTAATTGATTCTGATAGACACCAGTCCATCATCAACAAAGTTTACAACTTTGACATGCTTTAGGATTTTTTCATCATCATGTTCCTATCACAAGGGACATATTTTTAAAAGGTCTTAAATTATTCTAATTCTCTTTTTTAGAGAGGAGTTTTGTTCCCACTAGGTTTTCTCCTTTAGTCCATTTTATAAGAGAATTCATTGTACATGGGTACCTAACATGGACTCTAGCCGAGACCCGTTTCTATCTAATTAAATTTTTTGATATCCCCAAGTATCACTTAGGGGGTGTTTGAGTGAATAATTAATCTATTCACTATACTTAAGTGTACTTAGGTTGATGAGGTTAGACAACTTCTTGTCTAACCGAATGTGTAACCTTTTAAACCTCTAGAGGTTACCAAGTTATTTGGTTAACCTCATGCACATACCTTTTTGAGGTTGGAAGTCTTTTCATCTCACCTCAAAGATCACTCAACACTTGGCAGACAAGATTGATGACTTGGTCATAGAGGTTGTTGGTTTGCACACTCCAAGTGTTCCTAAGGTTAAAACCATAGGACACTTGTCTACTCTTTTGTGCCACTTCATGGAGCACTTGTCAATTCACCTCTAGGTGGATTACCTCATCCTTTCCTATATATGCAAGGCTTTGTACTCAATATAACTTGGGTCAACTAAATACAATCTATGCATTGTTCATTTGTGCTTGTCTTTTATCTCTCATATTCTCCTAATTCTAATATATAGGAGAGAGTTATCTTCCTTATTTATAGGGATACACCCCTTCATCATAATAAAGAGGGGTTAAGGTAGTAACTAAATCTAATGTTAGTTTTAAGAATGTCACAAGTGTTTATCCTATTATACTTAGGAATATATGATATTAGGATCATAACAATATACTTTCTATGCTAATCTATGAGAGGGGGTATGTGAAAATAATAAATTAATTATACAATTACAAGGAGATAAACACAAAAAATATATACCATATCATAGTGATTTACATGTGAAAAACCCTTTTGAGAAAGAAATCCATACTAAATTAAATTAATGCATTATTTAGTAATTAATTGTTACAATATGCTTGTAGGGTTTAAGCCTTTATAGGAGTATTACCAATAAGATATTTGAAGTAATTTTGGCAACATAATGATACCTACATAAATCAATATAAAACATCCATCCCAAGTATTCAATAAATAAGAGAAACAATACATGGAACCATCAAATAGTAATTCAGAAACCATGAGCTAAAATCACTCAAAATATGATGCCAAAATATCCAGTATAAAATTCAGTACATTCATTCCTTCCACTTTTCATAAGCTTGTCATAATCCACTCACCAACTTGGGTGTTCCATTTTGGCTCTATTATCTTTGTTCAAATATGTCTTATGACATGTCATAAGTTGGTCAAAAATTATAACTCTATCTTAGATCTCTCTTATGCATTATAGATGTTTTATAACTCTCTTACATATCATAGATGCTTTTACACTTCTAATGTGAGAGATCCAACTTTCAAAAGCCATAATTTTTCATCTGAGAAGCTAATTGAGGCCCTTTTTAAAATTGTAGATCTTAAAGAGGCCCACATTATAAGCCACTTGCTCAAACAATTATGGCATGCTTGAACATTATTTTAAGGCCAAAAATATATTTATACTTCAAAAATTGAGTTTTTAATTCTCTAGCCTCAAAATTGCATTTTGTGTTCTTAACATTAAGATGCAAGATTAACAACTTTCCTAACATCACCAAGGGTGCATTAGAACATATATTATATGGAAACAACCAATGCACAAAGACTCAAAATCAAAGTGTACCCTCAAGAGAAAGTGTGGACAAAAAAATTATCTTTGTAGGTTATAGACTTTGAATTCAACCTTTGAAATCAATGAACATATACAAACACAAAAATTCTCTTTTAACAGAATTAACAAATGCATAAAAAAAACATACACACAAAATAAAACAAAAAATGCACAACAAGAAAAATCTTACATACCAAAGATATTTTTAGATGATATAATATTATAAAATGCATAAAATACTCTAGATCACTACTACATTAAAAAAATATATATATATTTTTTTTGAAAAAATAATCTTTCAGCTCTAACTCCTCTTCAAGACTAGAAAACACATTTTTGTAAGACCCTCAAATATAAGAAGGCTCCTCTTCCAAGGCTAGAAAACACTTTTGATAAGTCTAAAAAAACAAGGGGGACTCCTTTTCCAAGACTGGGAAACACTTTGTTTTTTGTGCTTAGTCCCCAAAAGACAAAGACAAGGGGGCATTAGTACGTGAAGGCTCTAAATAGTAATTTTAATTTTAAAGGATTAATATTGGCTGAGTTTCTTTCAAATTACTCTTATTGATTTTATTGCTTTTATAATAAGATAAATTAGCTAGTCTGTAAACGAATTTCTTTAAGATTTGTTTTTTATTAGATAAACAGAGTTTTCAAAGAACGGAGAACCTTGTACAAAGAGCTGCTTTAGATTTGTTCTGCATGATTATAACTAAGTGTTTATTACAAATTATCAACTGCAAACAAAAAAAACATTATATTTTCTGTTCAATAACTACAGTGAAAGGAGACATTTTGCAAGATCTTGAATCCATAACAGTTTGCAGCACAAAAACATGATTACGTGATTGTTTGTTGTTTAAGTTTTTTTTGGATTTGTTTGAGAAATTCTCATCAAATTCTCTGTAAGAATCAACTTTAGAAAGATTAGCACTCGCAGTTTCAACCTTCCATATTTACAAGATAGAAATGTAGAGTTAATGAGAGCTGTATGCAAGACTGCTATTCAGTATGGCAGAAACCCTGGCCGTATGAGTAACATCGTTCCGCCTTGGCCTATCCTTAAATTATTTTTCCAATTGAAAAGACAAGAAAGGGAAGGCCGAATAAGATCCAGAGGGCATTGTAGAATATCCAAGATACCACTCTCTTGACCTCAAATCTGCGTTTGGCGTCGATATGTTGCACTATACACTCTGCAATCTCTTCTGTTGGAGAAAATATGACATCACAATTTAAAGAATTAGTAATTTTTCCAACAGACATAAGTTGAACAGGGAAGGATGGAACAACCAGAGCATCAGATGTAGCATTATCAGGAAAGAAACTAATTTTACCACTTCCTACGGCTGAAACATTACTTCCATTTGCAACAGATATATCATGCTTATCAGTTTTCGGAATAAAATTGATTACTGAAGAAGGACTATTGGCCATATGATCGGTAGCTCCGGAATCAATAATCCAGGAATTAAATTTGGAATTGGAAGTAAGATAGGCATGAAAATTACCTGACACGTGAGAGGAAGTGGATGGACTGTTGCCAGAAGAGACAGTCTTACTGAGTTGTTGAAGAAGATGACCCAACTGGTTGATTGAAAAAGAAGTTTCGGCTACAGCCGCATGATCCTTCCGACCCTTATATTCAGATTTGAGATGAGGATGTAATTCCCAGCAGCGATCCTTGGTATGCCCAGTTTTCTTGCAGTGATCACATTGATAGGGTTCCTTCTTACCCTTGTAGCGAGAAGCATTCCTGTTTTTGTCAGAAAAATGAGGCTTTCTTTTATCATCCTTTTCGGCCAAAAGGACATGAGATTCAATCTTCTCTGTTGAAGTTTTGGATTCTGAGCCCATAGTCTTTCTTCGAGTTTCCTCTCGCTGAATAATAGCACAAACACCGGCGAGCGTGGGCAATGTGGCATCCATCAGAAGATTGCGCCTTATGTATTCATACTCAGGCTTCAGACTATGAAGAAGTGAGAAAATTTTATCCTCCTCAGCTCGTTTCAAAAGAGTTTGAGCATCAGTGGTATGTGGACGATACAGGTTCAATTCGTCCCACAGTTTTTTAAGATTACCAAGATGTTCACTGAAGGTTTTCTCACCTTGTTGGGCTGCAGCAATTTCACGAGTGAGTTCAAAAATACGGGCAGCATTATTTTGGTTCCCGTATAATTCAGCGATGGAATCCCACAGTTCTTTTGCTGAATTAGAAAAGGTGAAAATTTCGGCAATATGAGTTTCCATTGAATTGAGTAACCATGATCGAACAAGCTGATCATTGGATATCCAATCCTCATATCCCGATTCAGTAGTTTGAGGACACTGTTTATCACCGTTAACGAAACCAAATTTTTTCTTGCCACCAAGCGACAAAGTAACAGCTCTAGACCATGCAACATAATTGATTCCATTTAACAGAACTGATGAAAGTCTCCAACTAGGATTCGAATCGAACTCAGCCATGGAAAGAGGAAGACGTAAAAGAAAAAAACACTTACGAGGTTTCTGAAAAAAAACACCAGATGGAGCGAACCAGACTTTGTGTTTTATTGCAGCCGTGGTTGCGCTGTAGTTCCAGCAGCTCTCACACCAAATCCTTCACACCAAATCCGCGAATCTTCACACCAATGCTTCTTTCCAGCGAATCTTCACACCAAAGCCCGTCCCTTGCAGCCTACTGGCATCCAATAATCAGACTTTACGTAGGCAGATGCTATGGATCTGAGCCCTTTCAAGAGCTCGACGTCGGCCCAGAGGAAGACACGATGAGGAAGAGGTGTGGCAGTTGTGGAAGAGGTCGGCGGCAGCAGAGAACCCCAAACAATGGCGCGCCACACAGAACAGAACAGATGAGTCCAGATCGCGCGCTTGGGGCACAGAAAAAGTCTCAGAAAAAACACAGAAAAGCAGCCGCGGGTCTGAGAGGCCAGATCACGCGTTTGGAAGCCCAGAAAACGGCTCAGAAAGAGCACAAAAAATAGCCGCACACCCTCGATTCGGCTCAGGAACAAGCGTGGGATCTGGCAGGATTACGAAAAAAGATGAATTGAACAGAGTCTAAAGCAGACTAAGACCTGCTCTGATACCATGAAGAAATCAATCGAATCACACAAATATAGATTACACAGATATATGTGGTTCGGCCGTAGCCTACATCCACGGAGAAGAGAGAGAGATTGATATTATTCATCAGTGTGTTTTAAGATTACAATCCCTTCTGTATATAAAGAGATACACAACCTTTAATTAGAAGGCAGCAAGGATTAGGACGAATCCCACAATTTATGCTTTCTCCAGTACAGATAGATATAAATCCCGAAAATCTCTCTCTTCTCCAACATCTTCCAACAGCATTCCTTCATCCCTGAAACACAGACCTGTTAAATTCAGACACTAACCAAACACATCAAATTGTGGCACGTACAGGTGTATAAGCTGATACAGAAAGATAAAGAAAAGCATTTATGAAATATTAAGAAAGCAGTGAGATAATTATTAGAATTTTACCCTTGAAATTGAAATCCGTAATTATACGAAACCCTTCGAAGCGTGGCTCTCCATTTCTCAATAGTCTCACGAGGTTCATTACGATGTTTGTCCAACGCTCTTGAATACAGTCCTCCATTCTTTCTCAGGTCACGAGGTTGAACTCCACAAAAGATGGGGATAATGGGAGCTCCGCTTTCCTCCATCAAGCACAGTTCTCTTAAACACCAAATTATTCTTGATCTCCTGCTTAAATATTACGAAGGCCCTTCAAAAAGTCGTTAACTAATACGACAAAAAAACTTCGAGCTCGCGTTCTCGGCGTAATCATGGAACAAATATTAAATTATCCATATTAGAGGCCATAATAACACAGATGTAGTCAATGGCTGTAGGCAGGCATTGATAAGTGTGCCAGATTTGTTGTAACAGATTTATTAAAAAAATTGTTTATAATATAATTTTTTAAGTGTTTTTTTTTTTAAATTAATATAGTTAATAAGTCTTTTTTTATTGATGAAGTTGAATAGTTTTGAATGAATCTATTAGAGATCAAGTTTTCATAAGTGTAAGGTTCTTAACATTATAAGGGATGAGGTTAAGATCATGCCTTACGTGACTTTGGTGGAATGGATACCCCTAAGTCCTTCACACTCTCTCTTGAAGAGATTTTAGCCTAAGTCGTGTGCTTCCATATCAGGTAACAATTTCTATGGGTCTGAAATATAAACTCTCCAAATATATATATATATATATATATATATATATATATATATATATATATATAATTTGTAATATAAAGTATTAATAGTTTTCACAAAGATCCAATCAATATTTAACAAAAATGTGTTAAAAATAATATACTCATGTGCAATTAAACAAAGATAGTTCAAATAAATATTTAGTTTTTTCAAAATAATGGTATGATATGGATTGTTTTGGCTTGAAACGTACAAGTTTGAAATAACATTTGTCTAGGCTTAATATCGATATTAAAAAAGTGTAATCCTCCTATCAATAGTACACATATTTCATATAAGAAGATATAACCCTTCCAAAACAATTATATGTCAACCATCCCATCAAAAAGAGAGATATTATTTGATATATCAATCTTGTTGCAACAACTTGCAATACATCACCATGTCCAAGTAATGGCCCATTTGATATGTAGAATACCTACAACAATACAAAATAAACCATGAGACTCACCAATAACAATAAGATTATTTATTAATAATAGATTTCAAATCCATCCATTAACTCAAATATACCTACTCTACAATCTTAAATGCACTGATCCTAATTTTCTTAGATTAGCCAATGAAATGTAACATTCAATATCATCTAATCAAATGCAACCACATAGATTAAGAACAACATACATGTAATAGATAAGATTCCTATAAAACCAAAATGTTTTCTACCAATACTTTTCTACATTTTCATAGAGTTTTTGCTTCTTTCATTTGTAACAACTTCCTTTTCAACTATAAGTTTGAATTATTTATCTTTTTCCGATTCTAGTTGTGAATTCTCATCCTTTTTTTCTTTTTTTAGTTTCAAGTTCAAATAATTTTGTTTTTTGCATTTTCAACTATGATTTAAAATCATTTCATTTTTCAAATTTTAGTTCTAAGTTTTTCTTCATTGTTAGGGTAAATAGTATTTGCCATGCTTAAGTTTACTTAGGCATGATTATGCATTTAATTATTCATGAGTGGTTTCTTTCCTGCATCAGGAAGTTTTATACCTACCATATAATTCATGCTTTTACAAGGTACTATGTACAGTATGTAAATCATCTCATTTTTTATTCACTCATATTTGGTGAAATGGCCTTGTGTTGCCTCTCTCGCTTTCTGTGAAGGTTATTTTTAGAGATGATTTTCCTGGGTTATTCACTCAACATGATATCAGAGCCACCCAATCTGCAACTCCTTGCTCTGAGAGTTTTCATTGAGTGTTTGAGATCGATTATTTGTTGTTTTTTTCTGACATTTGAAATTTATCAAATTTCAAAGTTGCCTATTTTGTCTATGATCATCGCATTGTGGTTGTTGGCGCCATTCAACCTGGTTCTGAGGTGTATTTTCCAAGGCGTGACTATGTTGAGGCTCATTTTTTGTATTGAAACCATCGAATTTCAATTGCTGGGCATTTTGTATTTGAGACCCGATTCTTTTCTTTTGAAGGCTGTAGAATTTTTCCCTTGTTGGAGACCCATGTTTTCTGCTTAAGGTGGCACGATTCTCTTTTTTTTCATTGCAGGTCGTGATCTCTCCTATTGAAGGGCGCGTATTCCCATCTGTGGCCGCATATTTTTCCTGTCAGTCTGGCCCTACACAAATACCACCATATCTATCGCTTTCTCTTTTTCCATGACATTTATCTATCCTTCTGGTAGGAGACAACCGCCATTCAAAGCCTCGTTTTAAAGTTATCAGTCTCCGACTCAAAAATAATTTGTGGATAAAAATGAGTGTAACATTGACATCTTGTGTTGCTTAGAGGCCTGGAGGCAGCGATTGGACATCCTGTTGTGGTGGCGTTCCTTTTTGAGAGCCACAATTTCTTTTGTTTCCCGATTTTTGGAGGTTCGATCATTGTCAAAGAGGCGTTCTTTTCTGCTCCATGCCACAAATTTTGAGTTGAGGGGCATCATTTTGTGATTTGAAGCATGCATTTCTAATCTTTAATAGATCTGTTTGAAGGCAACAGTTCTTGCATTTGAGGCGTCTCAATCTGCAAGAGGGCTCGAAGAGGCGACAACATACCACCAGCAGTCATGTGACCAATCTCTCTCCACTGCCATTTGTTGGTGGTGTAGATTCAAACCAGATAGCTTGGAGTGCATATACACCATCCCACATAGAGCAGAGCATTCCTCATCGTCGAATATAGTTTTGTATGCAAACTTTAATATCTCTAAAGTTATGCCAAAAAAATTCCTAGGGTTTGTTTTCCACGTAGTTGTTGAGGTGGGCCCATCTGTGGTTGTTTGGAATGCTATTTGGGACTTTAATCCCACATTGAGCCCGAAGATGTTTCACTGATTGGTCTTCATATATCCTATGCTTGCATTGTTCATGTGAAGTGCTTGTAAAGGCTCGAACTTTGGAGGCAGTGAATAGTCTTATGCTTGTGAAGGCTTAGTGCCTTGGTGGAGTTTGTGTGGTGTTTGGCACCAATTTTTTTTCTTCTTCTCAAGGACATGGTCACATGGGTAACTACAATTGAGCCCTTAGGTACTTGTTGGTGGTTCCAAAGTGTCTTTATAGGCCCTTTTTTATTTTTGCACATCTTTTGCAAATGGAGGCCGATTTTCGCAAACCACATATCAATGGAAAGGTATTTTTGTCACCTTTACAGTGATTGAGGATTTATCTCATATTTTATTGTTTGGTGGTACTTTTTAATCCATTGAAGTTCAATATTGGTGTTGTTGTGCTCTTTAGAGTTGCTTGATTTTCAGCCTCTTTTTTGTATTATTGCTTCCTGAAGTATTTTGGGAAGGCTTCATTTGTAGTATTTGGGAGCTTCTAATTGTTGTTGAAAGTTAATGTCATAGTTTATTATGGGGTTTTCATTTCATCCTGCTGTGATTATGTCCTAGGAGTTATTGCAATGCATATTGATGATGCCACTTTGAATGCTATTGATCATTTTGAGTGTCCTTATATTCTTTGGACTAAAATTTGGGAAATACATGGAAATCCTGATACTCAACTATTCCCAGATGATCCTATTTTAGATTGTCTTGTGCCTCTTCATTTTTCAGATAGGATACCCTATGATCATGCTACTATGCAGGAGTTTGAAGTTTTGGAATACTTTGAGTCTTCAGATGAGGATGATAAGGATTCTAGCTATTCCCAGATGATCTTATTTTAGATTGTCTTGTGCCTCTTAATTTTTCAAACAGGATACCCTATGATCATGCTAAGTTATGCAGGAGTTTGAAGTTTTGGAATACTTTGAGTCTTCAGATGAGGATGACGAGCATTCTTCGAATGCTCCTTCTCCATCATGGACAGTTGATGTGCCTTCACCTTTAATGATTCATTGTGCATAGTCATTTATTGAGGCTCCTATCATTCATGTTCAGCAGGACCATTTATCTTGTGTTGATGGTTCATTGAGCACGTCCAGTGATTCATCACAACTAGTATCTCATTGTCTTCCTTATTGGAATTCTTATTTGTCAGACATTGGTTCGTTGTTCGTAGAATCTCATATTTATAATTCGAAGGACACATTTGAGGGTATATCCATCATATTTGATGATATTTGTTGTCAACTGTTGTCACCCCATTTCGGTCTCTGGAGAATGTTCAGAATCAGTTTCCAGTGGTACCTTGTTTGTCACCTCCTATTGTGATTGGGCATGTTCCTAAGTGGTTCATGGCATCATCTTCCAAGCTCTTGGCGACACATGAGCAAATTTCAGAGACATCATCATACATTTTCATGCTTCTTTCTTTCAATTCCTATCTAGAATGGGAAGCATACCTGCATTTGTACATTTGGTTTTGTTTCTTCCAAAAGGGAGACAAGTTGTTTGTCGACATTGGATCATGTTTTGTCTTCAGAAACTTACCATTTTTGCAGGTGATTACACATTATGGGGGGGCTATATAGTCTCTCTCTTTCCCTCTTATGGGGGGTTCATTAATTGTATATACATGATGTATCTAGTCCTTGGGGGGTGTGATTGAGTCCTCCATCTATGTATCATTTTTTTGTTTCCTTTTCTCTCTTTTGGAGAGGGGTTTTTTCCCACGGGGTTTTTCTCCTTTTCTCCGGTTGTGAGAGATTGCATTGTAAATGGGTACCTAACATGGTTGTGTAGTACGAACCCCTATTGCAACTTCATTTTTGCATCTCCATTCTCCCTAAGTTGCACTTAAGGGGGGTGTTAGGGTAAATAGTATTTACCATGCTTAAGTTTACTTAGGCATGATTATGCATTTAATTATTCACGAGTGGTTTCTTTCCTGTATTGGGAAGTTGTATACTCGCCATATATTTCATGCCTTTATAAGGCACTTTGTACAGTATGAAAATCATCTTATTTTTTATTCACTCATATTTGGTGAAATGGCATTGTGTTGCCTCTCTCGCTTTCTATGAAGGTTATTTTTGCAAATGATCTTCCTGGCTTATTTGCTCTAACATTCATAAAGGTAAAAGGGTTTTTTTGAAAGGGCCTCTACCCTTTATAAGCTAACAGAGCAAAAATGAAAAAATTACATAGAAAACTACAACATAATACTCCCAAACAAGATGGGCCAAATACTTGCAAGAAGGAAAAAATGACAAAATCAAAATGACCTTCAAGCACCAAATAAAGTTGGTGTATTAGAAAAGGGATCTAGGTCTTAAATAACACTTCTTCCAATATGACAATTGGGGGAGGATTAAAAATGATCTCAACACCCATTTAGCTACAAACCCCAATGGAAGAGCCAAAATGGTGGATCAAGGTTTCAATCCTCTATGATGGGATGATGTTGATTGGATTAATTGATTGTTAATTAAATAAATTTGATAATTATACAATGTTGTTCCTAGTTTAAATATGGAAATATAACAAACTGTTGAGATTTCTAGAAAACACAGAATTGGCAAACAAAAATAGAGTTTAGAACAACAGGGGGTAGACACATAAGAACCTAACATATAAATTTGAGTCTGAAACAACTAAAAGGGGGTGTTGGGTGCCCTAGATTGGGTGTACTCATGATCTGATTTCACTCTCTTGTTGCTCCTAATCTGCAAGTTTTTCTCTCTTGGGATCATTATCGGAACTTTGTCCACAACTAATAATATCCACTTTTCTTAACTTGATGACTTGTAGGGCTTGAATGCATGAATGAGAAGTTAGTCTTCAAATCTTCCTCCAATTCACTTTAGATCTATAACATGGACACTTGAAATAGGGGGAATGGTTCTGTCATTTAGGAGCTTGTCTAAGTCAACCCCTGTTTTGGTATTTCTACCTCCACAATTGCTATGTTGTAAAAAGAGAGCTTAGCCTTGGTTAGGTAGAGGATAAATGATAAACAAGTGATAAATTGACAATCATTGCAACTCACCACTCATATTTGCATGTTCCTTGATGGAGTGAAGTCGTGTACTCATCACCTTCAAGGATAAATTAATGCTTGATTTGAAGTCCTACAAATATTAGTACTCACAAAACAAATGAACATAAAACATGAATAAACTCGCATGAAAACATGATGCATGGCTAACATGATGTTTCACTAAAAAAAATGTTGCAATAATTTTGATAATTTTTCTTTTGATTTCTCAATAATAATCTTAATTGCCTTATCAAAACAAGTTAGGACTAAAATGGTGAAAACGGTTTGTATCTATATGCAATTCTTCTAATTTCTTGAAAAATCGAATACCAATAGCCGACAGATGATTTTAGATTTTAAAATTTTAAAATATCAACATTGACATATTTAAATTTTAGCCAAAAAGGGTTGGACAAGGGCATTGGACACTCTAGTCCAAACCCATCCTTTTCAAGGCCTTAAACATTGGTATTAAATATTAAATGTTTATTTTCAATCCCATCTTTTAATTTTCTGAAGATATTTATAAAACTGTAACATATTCATACTAACTTAGATTTTTACCATAGAAGTAAATAAACATATGCTTAAAAATAGGATAGCAAAAAAATAATTTTCACACATAATTTAATGCACATGACCAAAACATGAATGAATAATATAAATTTTGAATTTGAAATATATTAAATGCAACTTGAGAAATAAAATAATTTTTATTTACAATTCATATGTGAAAATAATTTCAAGTATACAAGTTTACAATATACATTAAATGATACAAGGTCAAGTCTTTCATATTTGGAAATTTGTTTTATTTCACAAGCCTCAGTGTTGTCATCTACAAGAGAGGGAGCATCACCCAAGCGCTTTATCTCCAACCACATACCAGTGGTCCCCTACACACCTTCCAACTAGAAGAGGCCCTACCCTTCATGAAGAGTATAGACAAAGGAACCAACAAATTCATGCCATATAAGTTCTAGTATTATGTCTTGTATAATCAATCAACCATACAACTTTAGACATGTCTGACTAAGAATGACCAATCTGACTGGATATGTAATCTGGAACATGGTTAATTGACTAATGCAAGCAAAGACTTTTGCATTACTTTGGACAAAGATTTGAAATATATTAAGAACTTCCTTAGGAAATGAAGTCATAAGTTCACGCACCTCGAACTCAACTTGGAAGCAACCTTTAACCTAAGGTTTAACACATGATTGGTCGGTTGACTATTAGTCTAACCTCTCTTAAGGATATTAAATCATAAAAATATAACTTACTAAAGTTAGTAAACGACTAATGTGGAAAAATTTTCCTAACATTTAACACCTGTGTTATGTATTCACAACATATTGGGACTTGGCTATTGCCACTTGTTCATAAGTACTTGCACTCAAATCTAAGAGTAAACTACTCTCCTATTTTCATGCACACTATTGATTATTATGTTTTCAAACAACAACATTGACTCGAAACACTATGTCTTTTATGTAAGTTCTTGTCAACTTGTCATATGAGTAAAATAAAATAATATTGCTCAACAATAAGAAGATAACTTCTTTAAAATGCTTTTTATTTTTCTATGTTTTCCTCGGTGCTTTGTACAAGAACACAATAATAGTGTTGGTAAAAGTACAATATATATTACCAATATCTTTTATTAGAAAGAATAAGTTATTGAGGTGTTTAAAAAAATTTCTACAATTCAAATTATAAAACTGTTTTCTTTTAATCAACTCAACAGAGTAAGCATTAAGCTTATCTTATAATTTTATAAATATATCACAAAATATCCCTTACACATTCTTAATATAAACATTTATATATACATATATATGCTAAATATATATTGTTATGATTGTGTACACACACACACACACACACACACACACACACACACACACACACACACACACACCTGAGAAATAAATATCTTCTCTTCTATCCATTGCAGATCGAAAGTGATGCAGTCGAGGACAGAGGGTTTTGTCAAACAATCCATCCAAGCAGCCATAACATAAAATTCATTCTCATAAATAAGAATACAATGGAAAATATTTTTAAATCTCTAATTTCAACAACACATTGAGAAAATCAAATTCTCCTTGAAACAATCTACAGGCAAGAATGCCATCAACTTTTACAATTATGATTTACAAAACTTAGAAATCAGCTATAGACATTATCAAAACAACAGCAACATCACCTCTCCAACTTCTGAGCATGAAAAATGGGGCACCCAAATGCTCTCCTTCACACTTCTACTTGCCTTTTTCCTCTCTTTCCATCTCAGAACTTTTAAAACCTATCACATTATGTCTACCCATGCTCCCTGAATTTTCCAAATCTCCTCAAATAAATTATGGGTTTGGTGCGCCTTGTTTGCAGCTTTCCATATCATTTTGAAATTCTTGATTTTGATTTTGTATGAAAAATTTATGCCATTTTTACTGAAACTAGTCCTCTCAAGTACGGCTCTGGCAACCTCTCTCTCACAATCAAACCTTCTAAATGCCCCTAACTCCTTTCTTGGCGTATTTTTTTTCTCCTTCAGGTATGTGCATTTAATTTTCATTCAAAATTGTTCTTCCCACATCACAACCCACTCTCTCAATGCCCCTGCATTCCACTTCAACAAAATTCCATTTTTCCTTCTAGAATGGAGTTACAATTTGCAATAAATGCCCACTCACAAGCATGGGCATGAGAATTTTCCTTTATGAAAAATTAACAAATCTCAAAGATATTTAAATAATTAACAAGTGAATCAATTAATCCATTGATTTTTTACATTCCAACATCAAGCCTTAGTGTGCTAGAGGAGTTGAGCATTTAAATTAATTGAGCCTGCAAGGAAAACCAAGACAAAGAAACTCAAAATTAAAATAAAATATTTTTGGGGATGTAAGATTGCCTGGAACCCCTGGATGCTCCTACATCAAACACTTAGGGTAAGAAGAAATGTTCCATGAGTTGGAGCTCATGAACATTTGAAGATCCAGTGTTTGTTCTTCATCCATCTTTCTTCTTTGTCTACTTGATTTTTCTTTTTCACTTTGCATTGCACCTTTTCGTCTCTTCCTTCTTTCATATTTCCTCTGTTTCTTCCTCTTAGGATATTCAACCCATTAAAATTTGATTTCCACAAATATGTATCTTCCCACTCTATTTCATCATCTTGAACATCTTGTACCTCAAATTGTAGCAAACTATTATTGCACTTTTCCAATTATATTTCTTTATATCCCCTTGCCATTTCATTTGAAGAAAAAATAGTTGTAACATCATCTTTGTAAAACATAGAAAAACAATTCATTACCTCTATTTTCTTCTCTTTCTCTACTACTGCAATATACTCTTTCATATTCTCATATTTATCAATCCCAATTGTGTCAATTACACATAAATCGGTTTCATCAAAAATTTCACAAAATTCAGATTTTACCTCATCATTTGATGCTACAAATTTTTCTCCAACCACTGTTGCACCCTAGATTAGTAAGTTATCTCCTCCTTCTTTTGTTGTTGCTCCAATGTTCTCCTTTGTCTTCCTTTATATGCTTTCTTCTTTAAATTTCTGCCCCAAACTTTTTGGTGTTTCTATGCCCTCCAATGGACCAAGCTTTGCTATAATTTCACTTTTTTTCCCTCTGTAACTCTATTGTTACTCACCACAACAATACTATCATTTTCACTTGTTTCTTCATGAAAATTTTTATATAACTCTTTAACATCAAATTTTCTTTCACATATATCATAAAAATGATGTTTTACCTGTATGTTTTCTTGCTTCTCTACTACTGTCCCAATCTTTTCCTTTTTATTGTCTATTGCAATATGGTTCCTTTCTTCTTCTACCTCCTCCCTTGCACTCAACTGAGTCATTTTCTTCAATATATTTATGTCCTCCCAAGGATCAATCGCTATCCCAACTTTACAATTACTTGCTTTCACATACCCCTTCATCTTGTCTACATGGAAATCAACATCAATATTTTCTTTGAAAAGTTCATACGAATGAGATAATACCTTTGTTTTTGCTATTGTGACTTCTTTTCTCATGCATGTAACTTCATTTTTCTCCACCTTTATGTCTTCAACAAGATGTATATCAATTTCTACTTCTTTCTTTTCCTCATTGTCTTCCTTATCCTCTTTCCTGAGGTTCTTTTCTTCTTCTTTAGCACCATTTACATGATATTCTATTGGATCTTCTTCTACAATTTCAACTACTTCTCTTGCGTGTAAATCATCATTAACAAAAGTAAATGATACCTCTTTTGCTATTGCATCATCCTTATTTTTATCATCATCTTTGTCTTTTTCAAGTCCTGCAAACAAAACATCTTTAGATAAAACAAATTCTTGAGAAATACCATTAAATTTATGGTCCATAGTGACCATTTTCTCCTCCTTTCTTCATTCCTTCTTTATGGTTCTTTTCTTTTCTTTCTTTTCTCTAACCACAATCGTGTGGGTTGATCACACATGTTCCTTCCATGTCACTTTCATCATAGGGTTGTAAATCTTCATTTTATCTTTCTTTTTTCCGTTGTCCTCTTTGTCAAATCTCTGCTTTTCCTCTTTCTTCTCTTTGTTTTCCTCTATTACAACTTCTTTTCCTTCTTCATTTCCTACACACAAATCATTATTTGTAAACTCAACATGAAACAAACAATGTAATTTAACTTCATCTATTTTCTAATTTTCTTCAACTGTAGCTTTCTTTTTTATTCCCAAGCTTTCCTCAAGGGCATCCAATCTCACTTCTATCTTTCTTAATTCTTCAATTAGCTTCTTTTCTCTCACTTTTTCCCAATAGTCTTTCCAAAATAACATTCTCACGAGTCTTCTAATGACCCATCTCTTCTTCTTCTTCAAAGCCATTTTTAGAGACTCACAAGTCCCTCTGCAATTACAAGTCCTTCTTGCAACAATCTCTCTCATTTCAAGGTATCAACCCTTTGCAGTCATAGGTCCTCCCTGCAACAAACTCACTCTTTCTTATCCTCTACCTAATAGATGGTTTCTAGAAGACACATGTCTCTCTCATGCACCTTCTACCCAACCTTAACCTCTACTAGAGGATAGTAGTCACATACCCTCTTTCATGCCTGCAACAAATATACTTTCTTATGACTCTTTCTTTTGTAGCTTCACCACATCACTCTTCACTAAAACAAACTCCTACAATAAACTCATACTCAACACATCTCACACCCCAACAAGATCAACTTGCTCTGATACCATTTGATGTAGTCGAGGATGGGGGGTTTTGTCAAACAACCCATCCAAGCAGCCATAACATAAAATTCATTCTCATAAAATAAGAATACAATGGAAAATATTTTTAAATCTTCAATTTCAACAACACATTAAGAAAAGTAAATCCTCCTTTAAACAATCTACAGGCAAGAATGCCTTCAACTTTTACAAATATGATTTACAAAATTTAGAAATCAGCTACAAACATTATCAAAACAACAGAAAAATCACCTCTCCAAATTCTGTGCATGGAAAATGGGGCACCCAAATGCTCTCCTTCACACTTCTACTTGCCTTTTTCCTCTTTTTCCATCTCAGAACTTCTAAAACTCATCACATTTTGTCTAACCATGCTCCCTCACTTTTCCAAATCTCCTCAAACAACTTTTGGGTTTGGTGCGCCTCATTTCCAGCTTTCCAAATCATTTTTAAATTCTTGATTTTGATTTTTTATGAGAACGTTATGCCATTTTTACTGAAACTGGTCATCTTAGGTACAACTCTGGCAATTTGTCTCTCACAGTCAAACCTTCTAAATGCCCCTGACTCCTTTCTTGGCATGTTTTTTAACTCCTTCAGGTATGTGCATTTAATTTTCATTCAAAATTGTTCTTCCCACATCACAACCCACTCTCTCAATGCCCCTACATTCCACTTCAACAAAATTCCATTTTTCCTTCTTCTAGAATGGAGATACAATTTGCAATAAATGCCCACTCATAGGTATGGGCATGCGAATTTTCCTTTTTGAAAAATTAACAAATCTCGAAGATATTTAAATAACTAACAAGTGAATCAATTAATCCATTGATTTTTCACATTCCAACATCAAGCCTTAACTTGTGCTGGAGGAGTTGAGCATTTAAATAAATTGAGCCTACAAGGAAAATCAAGACAAAAAAACTCAAAATTAAAATAAAATATTTTTGGGGATGCAAGATATCCTGGTACCCCTAGATGCTCTTGCATCAGAAAGAGAGGTTAAATAGCTTCATTCATAATTCTGTAAAAATCATACCATTCTTTATCTATTTCAATATAAATAATTCATCATATTCTAACTATTCTTTTATCTTTCATATCTGAAAAACTCTAGATTTAAATTATAAAATATACATGTAGGAAAAATAAAGTATGAAAGTATGTCTATGTTAACTCTTTGTTCTACACTTTTAGAAATTCCAAATCACAATCACAATGTTCAACCAAGCTACTCCAATAAATCTCAACTTGTCAACAATTAAGCTCTAATATACTTATATATTTCTTCAGTATTCACCATTGTTAACATTAAAAACTAAACTCTATGCTCAGTGGAGATATATGTTTGTGTAGTGTTGATAAAGGCATGTTACTCTACAATATAACTCTCATACACTTATAAATCCAATCAACTAGTTAGTATGTTATTAAACACAACATCATCATAATCTTGATTAAATAATAATCATTGTCACATTGCATTGCATTTCATCAAAATGTCAAATAACATATAATCATCTACTAATGTTAAAAACATATTTTTAACATAAAAAGTTAAATGTAATTGTAAAATAAAATTCAAGGTATAACAAAAATAGGAAAATTAAATGCATAATAGGTCCAAGCACATAAGGGGGAGCTAAACCTAGTGTGAAATTGTCAAGGGTGATAATTTTTTATGCTACAAAAGTAAACCCAACAAAATTTAAATTTGGTTGAGTGCTCCAACAACTTCACATTCCTTTTGAAGGAAGCCAAGATATTTTTCCTCAAAATCAATATCCTTCTTCCTAGTTATCCTTATATCTTTTGTTTTACATGGCATGTGGTTCTGGACTGGGGCCATCATGACCCAAATTAGAGTGGGATCTCATTATGTCCAGTAACATTTTGATGTTATTAGCACTATTTTTTATAATGATCTTTCTTATTTATACCACCTTCCTTAATTTGGTCTTAATTTCTTGAATATATTTCTCTAAATATGATAACCTTTCACCTTGCATAGTATTTTTAGCTCTTAATATCCTTAATGGCCTCCCAATACTTGAAGTTTATATTCTAATATTCCATTAGAATGAGCACTTCATTGCCAAATTTCTTGTCCAATAGTGAAGTTTTCAAATTTATTCTATTAATTTCTTAAAAGAACCATTATGGAATTTTATGGTGGATTGCAATTTCCTCATTCATATCAACAAACTTATCTAATAACATATTCATAATGGATGCCACTACTTCTATAGAGGAATAGATAGGGAATGAAATATTAGTAGAAGTTTTCGCCTCCAAAAGATTTATCTTTTGAAACAAAATCATCCTCTACCACAACTTTCCCTTTCTCCTTGTGCTTAAGATTGGTGTCCTTTACTTTTATAAAATCATTTTCCACACACAACTCATCCTTTTCCATCACTTCCCCCTTCTCTTTAGACTTGAATTTTGTTCTTCTAACACCCTGCTCACTCCCAAGGCTATACATGAATAGAATGGGAACCATCTAAGCTATAGGCTCTTAAACATGCTTCTTTTTAGAAATTGGTTCTCTTAAGCAAAAGGATGTTTCTATTTTATGATGATGTAGTGTTTTTGATGAAGGCGAGAATGCTCATATTTATATGCAAAGATAAGATGAGGTTTAGAGATAATGGCATGGTTGATAAGCAAGAGGATAAGGGATTAGTCAAAGGGAGCAACTTCAATACCCTTATTAAACTCTAGGACCAAACACTCTAGGGAGGATAGTTTAAATAATGGAAAGATAATGATACATGAATGATGGAAATGATTCAACAAAGTAAGACTTTGAAAAGTATAAATAGTTTATAATTTCCCATCCAAAGTAGCATACCTCATTATCTAAAGAAACCATTCATAATAAGGGTGAACCAACAAATTTTTAGCATAACTAATCTAAATCATCTTCAAATTTTTCCTAAGTCTTACTAAAGAAACTAGAAAAAAAATAAAAAATTAATTCTTGTAAATTTTTCCATACCTTTCATGGATAGGTGAATATTCTAAGTAATTAAGTTTTTTAAGACTTCAAGCTCAAATCCCTACTTCTTCACCACCCCAGGGCTCTAGCTTTTATAAAATTCTATTAAAAGAGTAAGATCACTGGTCTATTAACCCATGCTCCATAAAATTGTTGATACCTCCCTTATATAAGATGATCCACACTGGCTCCATCTAATTTTAATTTTTAGCCATAACCTCGAAGCCCTATTCCATATAGGATCTTTGGTTCACCCATTTATGTCCTACAATGATCGGTCCACATCTAAGATGTCAAGCCAAATTAGGTTTGCATATAATATTTTAGCTCCAAAAGAAGGTTTGATGCTTAGATTAAACATCCATGAATCTTCTTATAACACATCATCAGTCTCACCCTTATAAAACTAATGACAAGGAATCTAACCTTGCAATAATCAACTTAGGTAATTTCATTCACTAGTAACTTATAAACATCAATTGGAAGGCTTCCCCTTACCAATATTGAGTACCCCTCATGAAAAACTTCTCAATTGGAAAGGAAATTTTAGGCCACAACATTTCCCTCATGATAAATATGCATGATTTTAACATTAAGAAGGGAGTCCAATATACTAAGGGAGTCATAGATAAGATAACTAATTGTCTAGCATGGGGAATGAACTTTTAAGAGTAAATTTATGATATTTTAGGAGTCTCCTTCCACTTCCAAATTTTGTAGATAAAATTCTTTGTCCATGAGAACCCCCTGATAAGTACCCAAAGCCTCTTTAAAATGATTAGATTTAACCCAAAGTTTAATAAAGTAAGCACCAATAACACTATCGAATGTTGGATATTACATTAATCAAATAGTTTAGATTAAGGTTAGTTTATAGATTAAAAGAAATAAATTATAAATACTAGTTAATTGTTAGTGGTTAGTTGAGAAGTTACATTCATGTGAGTTAGTTTTGATTAGGAAATAAAGGATTTAAAAATCCAATGCATTTTAATCTCAATTCTACATTATCTCGATAAAA
This sequence comes from Sequoia sempervirens, assembly GCA_007258455.2. NCBI lineage: Eukaryota > Viridiplantae > Streptophyta > Pinopsida > Cupressales > Cupressaceae > Sequoia > Sequoia sempervirens. The sequence continues at coordinate 560,382 of VDFB02311285.1, forward strand.
TCAAATATAGCATTTTATATTTTATATGTGATAATGGTGTAGTTTGTGGAGCCGGCTAACTCCTAAACAAAAAGCACCTATGTACATACAAAAACGCATGAAAACATACATAAAAACAGACATGGTACCATAGATAACATGAAGAGATGGCGTAGTGTGGGGCCCACTATACGGATGATAGAAGTGACAGAAATGGTGACCAGCGGCAATCGAAGGAAAGGGAACAAGAAGCGAGGAGGTGTCCCATCACGATTTATACGTCGTCGTTTTATATGCTGCCATTTTATACGTTGCCATTTTTTTGCCTTGTGCGAGAAGGTAACCGTTAGCATGGGAAGTCTGAAGGGCGATGTGTGATGTGGTTTAAATTGTTGCACATTGTTCACTTGGAAAACCCTCTGTGCTTCTGGTATTCTCATTTTGTAGGTTGAAATTCAAACGTTGGAGAGCAAGGTCGCACCACAGGCAGGGAAGAGGACCAAGCAAGTTGAGGTGAGGTGTTTCTAACCGACTATATGCTATGTTGAAGGTTTTTATGTATTGTTTGGTGTGTTCCTATTAAAATCGTGGGAATGTAATGAAATGTGGATTTAAAGCTATGTTTTTGTTCAAAGCTTTTGTTATTAAAACACCCATTGAGTTGCAAGTGAAAGGTTGCAGAGCAAGGGGAGATTGCAAAAAGTGAGTTGATGGGTTTGTAATGATTTGTGTTGTTAGTTGTAAAGGGGTTTAAAATGTAATGAGGGTTTTTTTTTGTAAATTGTTTTCAAACTTAAAGTGGGTTTAGGGTTTTGTAAAACCCAGTGTTTTGCATCTTAGAATTTTAGAAAACAAAGTGAATGTCTTTACACGATTTTTTTATTTAGACCTTAGGAATGTAATGAAAGGCAATGTTTTATAAACACCCACAAGGGTTTTCCATTTCATTCATATTGGAGTGATAATTGCAACTTTAAATTGTATTTGTTTGTCATGGCATTTCAAGAGGCCACATTTGTTTGAGGCATTTTTTCAAATAGTTCACTGCCTTGTCTATGAAAGCATAATAGTAAGCATAATAGTAAGCAATAACAGAGACAATGTAGTGAACAGTTTGAAAATTTCCTCAAAGAAATGTGGTGACAAGCCATAGACAAGGCAATGAACTGTTTGTAAGTATGATTGCTTATGTATGGCTTGCCATTGTGTTTTGGCAGACATATACTCAAATCACACTGTGTTTTCCAATTTGCAATCACACTATGCATGTATATGGTTGTTGGAAAACATCATGTGTTTACTATGAAAGCATAATAGTAGATTTGGATTGTGATGGCATTGCAACACCATGATGATTGTGATGACATGACAAGCCATAGACAAGGAAATGAACTGTTTATATGTATGATTTCTTATCTATGACATGCCATTCTATTTTGGGAGAGATATACTCACCTCACACTGTGTTTTCCAAGTTCCAATCACTATGCATGTAAATGGTTGTTGGAAAACATTGTGTGTTTTCTATTAAAGCATATTAGTAGATCTGGAGTGTCATTGCACTCGAACACCATGGTGATTGGAATGGGATTTCTTGTGAATTGTTTCTATGTATGATTGCTTATATAGGGCATGCCATTGTGTTTTGGAAAACATATACTCACCTCACACTATGTTTTCCAACTTGCAATCACACTATCCATTATCTTATATGTATTTTACCATTTACTTTAGAGTGTTGTAGATATTTTATGGTCTATGGTTTCATTAAAGCTAACAACGAGAATCCATTACACATTGTGTTGTGTAAGCTTTCATGCATCATACCATAATCATTGTTAGAAGTGTATTCTTTGTTGTGCACTTGAATGTTTTTGTTCTATTGTATTTTTATTCTATTTTGGGGGTTGCAAACTGCAAGGTAACCCATAGTGATCAAGTAAGATTGAGAGACCATTTTCATTGTTTGTTTTATCGCTTGCATTAGAATGACAAGATTAGTATTAGCATTAGATTTATGTGATAACTCTAGAACTTTATGGGCTAAGGATTGGGAAGCAACCCATATCCTCTTAGGTAAAATTCAAAGTTTGTCTTCAGTATTCTGATTCATTTCTTGCATTAGAATGAAATGATTAGTCTTTTGAAATAAATCTTTCATTTTATGGGGTTAGTTTACATTGTTTTCATTGATATTGTTATTTCCTCACTGTGCCATGTATGCAAAATGATTGCAGGAACTAGTCTCAGGTGCATTTATTAACTAATTTAAATAATTTTCTTCCCTCTCTTTTCCAAACAACACACCATTTGTTGCATATTTCATGTTTCAACTGCCAAAAGAAATTTGTAAATCAGGAATACAAATATGCAAGTTTGAAATCAGAGCTTATAATGTACTTGCTTTGTTGTATCAATATGGAGTTTGATTTTAAAGGCATGCTAAGCTCAAACTAGGTTAATCTATAGGTATTTCTAATCTTCAACTTAATACACATATCCAATATGTCCATGCGCGAGGGTATACACTAGAATAAATATTGACTATTTTATACTACTACATGCTATTGATTCCCAATTATGGCCCTATTTTACATGCCAGGAAAAGTAGCTTTCCACAACCTGACATAAGAAATCCCTAAAATATAAGTTCCATTTGTCTTTGTCATATATGATAACCTTGTTTTATCTTTTGGCATAGAAATGAGTTTCTTGTGATATGGATGGTACAACAACGATGTAGAGTATAATTGTGGTTATGACTGAGGACATAACTTCTTACAAAATTGTCTGATGGAAGGTCAACTTGATATCAGGTTTGGGCTACTGCAATGCTGACTTAATGGATTTATGTTGTAGAATTGTCATAATACATATTACTATGTTTTTTAATTATGTATGTTTGATTCTAAAGTTACATAATTTTTGTTGGCGAAAGTTGTCTATTTGAATAAGTGCATAGCACAATTTTTTCCTTTTATATTGAATTAAAGTTGTTGAGAAAAATATAGAGAACCATGGCTATTCTCAAATAATAGCCATAACTAGTACAACTAGATAGCAACCATCTAATTAAGATACATATTAGCCCTCCAAAGAAGGGAAAAATGAAAATAGAAAGAACAATAAATCGGTCACATACCAAATGGGACTGAAGCAAGAGAAAAATGTAAACTGAAACAGTCCCAATTGAATAGTAACCAATTGAAGCATTTAGTTGCATAGGTTCTTGTATCAGCTTTGATATCCAATTGATCAACCATGTGGTTCATAGTATGATGTATGTCCTTGAAGCATTGATAATAGGATTTGTTCAAACATCCCTCAATACAACGAAGAATTATCCAAGCAGGTTCAGTCTAAGCCGACTTGTAGTTCTGAACAAGAATCATGGAGGCTTAGTGTATGACATCTCCAACCTAAGGCATAGCACAAAGTTAATGGATTTTTTTTTGTGACTAGTATCATAAGGGTATTATTTCAGGTCCTAGGAGGTCAAATTTGCTACTTTGTACACTGTAACTTTTTCAATTTACGATGGATCTGCATTGCATTAGGACAATGATAGATGCCATGAATGGATCTTAGTCAACTTGATTGGTTGATTGCATACTCTTCAAGATAAGGTGGACAATACTATATAAAGGTCGATTTACGTAGACAAGGAAATGAACTATTTTTGTGTATGATTGCTTATCTATGGGTTGCCACTGTGTTTTGGCAGACATAAACTCACCTCACACTATGTTTTCCAACTTCCAATCGTATTGTGCATGTATATGCTTGATGGAAAACATCGGGTGTTTACTATGAAAGCATGATAGTAAATATGGATTGTTATGGCATTGCAACACCATGGTGATTGGAATGCCATGACAAGCCATAGACAAGGCAATGAACTGTTTATGTGTATGATTGCTTATCTATGGGTTCCCACTGTGTTTTTGCAGACATATAGTCACTCACACTATGTTTTCCAACTTGGAATCCTATTGTGCATGTATATGCTTGTTGGAAAACATCTAGTGTTTAGTACGAAAGCATAATAGTAAATATGGATTGTCATGGCATTGCAACACCATGGTGATTGGAATTCCATGACAAGGTGTAGAGTAGGCAATGAACTGTTTCCATTGTTTGTTTATGGCTTGTCATGGAATTCAAAGATGATGGTGGTGGAATGCAATGAGAATCCATATTTTCAATTATGCTTGGATACATTTTTTTCAACAATGGATATTTACTATTATGCATGGTGTTCGAAGCCATCAGAATCCATATTTACTATTATGTTGTGATAGATTTTTTGCAAGCATGTGTAGCTTGTTCAAAAGAACCTATTTTAGGCTTTTAGCCATAGAAGCAAGGCAGTGAACTGTTTGCAAGCATGCGTAGCTTGTTCAAAAGAACCTATTTAAGGCTTTTAGTCATAAAATGCCTCAAATAAATCTGGCCTCGTGGTGATGGAATACCATGACAATCGATATTGCAGCTGTTGCAATATGGATTGTCATTGTAACATGTACTCATTAAAATATCAGTATAATTAATAAATTAGACAAAAATAACGAAACAAATATGATAACAGGAGGAAATTCATTTAAAACCAACTTCAACAAACTTCATTAATACAAAAGTACTATTTTAGTCAGTGTCTTAGATAAGTTTTCACCTTTAATGAATTTGAACAATATATGCTCTTTATATTTCAATGATTAACATATTCATGAATTGAATGCAATGATTAGACTGAGATAAGTAATTTTAAAGCAATTCAAAAACCTTCACAACCATAAAACATGAATGAGACTATAACACCATATTTGTCTTGTGTGGAAAACCCTCTTGGGGTAGAAAAACCACTAAAATTTTTTCCTCATTGGCTTTATCTCAGAACTTGTTGTTTACAACGCTTCGTTGGCTATATATCAACATTTTCAATCAATGTTTTAATGATACAGAGAGTATCGCTTTTGTTTTTTTATAACATCTTCTAATCTCACATCACTCAAGATTAAGATGTAGAAGTTTAAGTACAACATAATTGATTATTTTCACAAAGCACTGAATGTGCTATCTAAATAAATTTCAAATATGAATCAATGAAATGTCATTTCTAAACTGAGAATAATACTTCTTTTTTTCTCACCATCTTTTCAAAAGAATACATGGAAGGATATATATATATATATATAATGTTATGGATTATTGAACTAGAGTATCTTTTCAAACTGAAAAGTAACTTTCTTCTCTAAATGTCCCTTAAGAGGTAACATTTACAAAACTGAAATGTTTTTAACAAATTTTAATCAATGCTTCCTTGAAAAAATCCCTGTTGTCTTGACATAACAATATATCATAAAGATATTTGAAAGTATAACTTGTGTTGCCAAAGATAAAGAAAGTTGAACCATGACAGGAACAACGAGCACTTGACACAATGAAAATGAGCAATTGTAATCATATGAACAGAGCTTGACAATAACTAACCACAATGCCAACATGGGTTAAGTTACAAATCTGAGATAATAAAAACTTTACCCAAACAAAATGAAAAGAATTCAACTTTGAGTTGATACCCAACATTGTATGTAGGGTTGGAAGGCAATAACAAACTTTATACATTTTAACCCTATTGAAAACACAGTGGGTTGTACATTGTATATCACATAGTGCTTTCCAACTTGCCATTATACATAGACAATATGGTTGCAATGAAACTCACCTAAAAAAATTTATTACAACTCTTCAATGGACTAAAATGTGGATTTCAAATTCATAATATGATGCCAAATCAAAATGCACTGAATATTTGTAGGTTGGAAAACACAGTGTGGGATGTCATACTTTTATGAATTTCCCACTTGAAATAGGACATGTACATACATGAGTAACGATTATCCCTTTAAACAAAATCCAAGTACATACCATAGGAAGAGCACTTCACTGAAAAACGTCCCCTTTGTAGCATCTGAATTGCTGCAAACTCATGCGCTAGGAAATACAAATGGCATAGGAGGAAATGGTATGGGATTGGATTTGTTCAAAGGGATAATCGTTACTCTCATTATTCATGTATGTACATGTCATTTTTCAAGTGGGAGATTCATAAAAGCATGTACTGATATCTCACACTGTGTTTTCCAACCTGTAAATATTCAGTGCAATTTGACATCCCACATTGTGTTTTCCAACCTGCTAAGAGATAGAGTTTTGAATGTATTGAATACTTTCAAATGATAAAGGGACAAACATGTGGTAATGAATTTTGTGTGTTAATGGATGAGTTTGCGAAGTATATCACAATCAAGAAAGGAATACATTTCAAGAGTTAGCGGGTTGCAGTTTTTTGTAACACCCTGTGTTTTCCAATATGTAGTGTTACAAATAGTATTCATATAACTAAGAGATTTTCTTTTCATAAATGTTTTGCGATGTTTATTTATGTTGTGAAGTAGTCAATGAATCAGTAGTTGGAAGTAAATATCAGCTTTTTTTCTATATGCCTGCAGTGCTATTTGTTACTAACTTTTTTTCCCTTATTTTTTGACAACACAACCAAAAATGTTGAACTCAAGAATTAACATTGGGTAGCTTCCCCACAAAAATGAGGAAGACAATGGCAGTCCCTTCAGTATGGAGAGGCTGTATCATGCCTTCAAATTCAATTGTCTTACGATGGAGGATGTCATTCGCAAGATCAATAGATTTCTTGAGCCCACCGAACCTGTACTTCCATATTTTGAGGTTGATGTGGCATGCGATTTCCTGTCAGACTACATGGACCTACTGACAAACCATATTCAAGTTCAAATTTTGTGTGCAAAGTATGTTTGGAGTCATGTGGTCAATCACGTTCAGCTTGAGGAAGCATTAGAAATATATGATGTTGATCAGGGTGTCTACCTCATTGGTAGCATCTTCCCACATTCATTACCTCAAACATCCTCATATATGAGGTGTATACAACAAACATTTAGCAACTCCATACAACATCAAGGTGATCATTTTTTTGACCAAGCAATGTGATTACATGGTCATGTTGTTGAGCCACACATAGAAGAGGACATACGGGAGATGTATCTTGCCCCACACTCACTGCTTGACCACCTCGCACCAGTTCTGTCAAGTGATGAAAGGGTTATTCAGTGGCTTCGCTTACGATGCCCTTGCCATTCCAATAAGGGTAGAAAATTAAAGACAACAAATGTAAAGAGTGAATCTGATTAGGATGTCGAAAGATTTGTTAAATGAGAAATGGAAACTAAAACATTGAATTTGATTTTCCATTAGTCTTTTAAAATACTATAGTTGAATGAATGAGAATTTGTATTGTTGTTTATTAGTGTTTATTACTGTATTTTTTATCACTCTTTATTACTATTTATTTATGTTTAATTCTTGACTACTGTTTTGTTAAACTGTGGATTGTAAAACATATGGTGTTGTAAAAATAACAACCCACTGACAGTTGTAAAACACAGGGTGTTGTAAAGTATTTTGTATTACTCCTGATTAACGTTTATTAGAAGTATTTTGTAATACTATAATTACTTTATTACTTTTCATTACTGTATTTCAATATGGACATTTCAAGGTGAAGAACATGAGACATATGCAATGCAATATCATAGGTTCAATTAACAAGGTATGAATGAGCAAGAAATTTTTAGTAGATAAAGGTCATGAACGTTGAACCAATAGTATGAAAGTCATAGCAACATTTAAGTAAACCTATTCTCAACACTCTCTTTTCCATTATCAATCTTATTCCCAATTTTTTCCATGAAGAATTTCCTCAACGTGTAGATCTTATTGTTAGCCATAACTTGAGCAGGCATTGAGGATAGCTTCAATTTTTTATTACCCAAGCAGCAATTGACAAAATTGGGCCTTACCAAATAACATGTGGTGAAAAGCTTTTTCAAGTTATTGTGGAAAATAGTTCTTCACACTATAATGTGTAATTTCCAATTAACCTTTTTTGCATGAATTCCATTTCTTTGATCAACTATTTCAAGTTTGATGACCTTAATCAAGAACGAGGAGGGTAGGGCTTTGTAAAAGCAAGTTTCCAATATGCTTAGCCTCTTCACAAAGGCTCAAATTTGTCTCACAAGTTAGGTATACAAAAATATTGTAGCCAATAACAAGCACACTTTTTCTTATATGCCACTCACAAAGCATCACCAAATGCCTCAAAATTTTCAATTTTTTTCCCATGATCTGGTTGCTCTTATCCAATTTGATAATTTTTTCATATTCATAGTTCGAATGAATTTCATTCGCAAAGGTCATTGGTCTGTTTAGCATGTAAACTGGAATGGAAATACTCCACTTCTTGAACTCTCTTTCCCAAGGGAAAAGCATGTTTTTTGGAGCAATAATCAAAGGCCTACTTATAAGATTTTTGTAAGGGCTTAAGCAATCCTTTGATTATTGCACCAAAAAACTTGCTTTTCCCTTGGGAAAGAGAGTTCAAGAATTGGAGTATTGACATCCCAGTTTACATGTTAAATAGATCAACGACCTTTGCGAATGAAATTCATTCCAAGTGTGAATATGACGAGATTATAAAACTGGCTAAGAGCAACCAAATCATGGGAAAAAAATTGAAAAATTTGACATGTTCGGTGATGCTTCCTTACTGGCATAGAAGAAAAAGCATGCTTCTTATTGGCCACAATCTTTTTCTATGCCTAACTTATGACACAAATTTGAGCCTTCTCGAAAAGGCAAAGCATGTTGGAAACCTACTTTTACACAACCTAGGCCTCCTCGTTCTTGATGAAGGTCATCATGCTCAAAATAGCCAATCAAAGATATAGAATTCATGGATGCATAGTTTGACGAAGTTATTCATGGATCAAAGATATGGAATTCATTGATGAAAGAAATGGAAATCATGGATCAAAGTTATGGCTAACAACAAGATCTACAGGTTGACGAAGTTCTTCATGGATGAAATTGGGAATAAAATTGATAATGGAAAAGAGAGTGTTCACCATAGGTTTACTTAAATGTTGTGGTGAGTGTCCTACTATTGGTTCAATGTTCATGACCTTTATCTACTCAAAAGTTCTTGTTTGTTTATACCTTGTTAAGTGTACCTATGATATTGCATTGCATATGTCTTATGTTCTTCACCTTCAAATATCCATATTGAAATATAGTAATTAACCACTTAGAAAAGGAATTAAAACACAAGAAAAAGTTGTCACAGTTAAAAGAAGAGGATGTTAATGTTGTTCAGAGAGAGCTGCAATCTTGGTGCAAAGCAACTTGTTGCTCAATTTGATGAAAAGAGTCTAGATAGGTAGATATGTTGATGTTTAGCAGCTTCGGGCTCAATTCTTCTAGCCTCGAATGAAGACATAAATGGCAACATTTAATCTCTAAAGATGGCCAACCTTCCTTGTAATCAATATTTATTTGTAATTGTGTTTTCTTTGGTGGCCAACCTAGCTATTATTTGGAATTATATTTTTCTTTTGGTGGCCAACCTACTTCTTGAAGAGGTGCAACCTCCCTTGCAACATTGTATATATAGAAGTTCATTCTCCCTCATTTCATCATGAAGAAAGTTCAGTTCCTTCCTTATTACAAGTGTGAATTCTTCAAGAGTCAAGTGCAATTTGTTCAAGACAAGAGTTTGAATTCTTCTAGAAGCAGATTGTGAATTACTTCAAGTGCAAATTTGTGTTCAAGGAAGGGCAAATTGTTGTTTGTTGTTACAACCATTGCTGGTGTTGAATATTGGCCTTGTGATAGGCCTCATTGTAAAGAGTTTTGTTGCCATTATTTATATATATAAGAGATATATTTGTTGTTTGGTTTTTCTCCCTCAAGTGGAGGGTTTTCCTAGGGTATCTGTTGTGTTCTTGTGTTGATTTTTGAATTTTTTTTTTGTGCATTACATCTAATCATAAAACTAACAAGATAGTCATAATAATGTTCAATAAGGCCATGTGAGGCCATTTTATAATTTTTTTTGTGGTTTTCAGTCATTATGTGGTTATTAGGAGAAATGTTGCAAATTTGATAAAATGTTGTCAAGACAATTTTGTAAAAATGCAAAAAATGTAAAATCATCGAATTCCAAGGGTTAGGTGATTGTACAAGCAGTTTTAGGCATTCAAAGTTTTCATTTGAGGTATAAATATGTGGTGAACTCGTTGGAGGTGCTTGTTGAAGGCTTTAGAGAAGAAACTAAATAAATTTTCTTACATTTCTTGTTATTTTCTACTAAATTTTGAGTTTGCAAACCTGGTATGTTTCCCTACACACTGCCACTGAAGTGATTTGCATCTAGAATACTAATCATATGTGTTAGATACCTTTCAAAGTTGTTTTGATTAGTTTTGGAGATCTTTTATGAAATTAACACACCATTTCCTTCAAGCAACAAGAAGGTGAACATATGAATAGATATTGAAATGGATTGTTTTGTTGAAAGTAAGGGTTGTCATAAAACTAGAAGGTGAACTTCAAACCATTATTTTCTTACACTGTGTAGAAAAATAAGAAGTGAGCCACAATCCGGTGTATTTTCCATGATGCAACCATTTTGTAAATTTTGTGTTCAAAACTTATGAACAGATAATGAAATGGGTTGTTTTTCCGAAACTGAGGGTTGTCATAAAACAAGAAGATGAACTTCAAAACATTATTTTCTTACACTCTGTAGAAAAATAAGAACTAACCAACAACACACTGTGTTTTCGATGATGCAACTGTTTTGTAAACCTTTCAGCTATATCATTACTTGTTTAAGGAAATCGATTAGAAGAAACTAATGACAACCAAGTCAACTACTCATAAGAAGGGTCCAAAGAGGATTTCACAAATTTACATCGAACAATAACAAAGAATATGAAAGATAATAACAAGATTTTCTTTCTTCTCAACAACCGACAACCAAAACAAAAGGAAACAAAAAAACTTAAGTAAGAAAAAATAATTCCTTAAAAAAACCCTTCAATACAACTTTATGTTATGATATCTATCATGCAAGCCCTCAGTCTTTGATTGCATAACCTTGATATTTCCTTCATATTGTTCTTTGTATGGCATGGTGTGAATGTTGTTATGATACATGAAGGTATGTTTGAGGTGTACATAGAAAAAGATATGCAAGATTTACAAATATGTATGACCTACATGGGTGCAACAAAGAAAGGAATGTGACACATTGATTAGATGCAAGCAAGGCAGATAAATGGCTTACTAAAAGTATTCGATATGGGTGGAAAGGATATGGAAGGCTTGATATGCAAATGAATTGAATAGAAATGTTATTCATTCATCATTTTTGAGTTGTAGGTAGAAAATGAAATGCAAGATATAGAAATATGAATGACCTAGGTGGATCCAAAGAAGAAATGAATGCAATGTAGTGATGTGATTCAAGCAAAGAATATAAATGGTTTATGAAATGTTTCAATATGGGAGGAAAGGATATGGAAATGGAATGGAATGGAAAGGCTATGAAGTGATCATTTCTTTCATCATAGAGTGGAACGATTCCCCCTTTGTTATTGGTTATGCTTTTTGTAATCATCATAGGGTAGACTGGCTCGATACATACGCATAAGAAAAACTCATTCCCCATTCCTCACTCTCCTTCATACACAATAAGGTGTAGAGATCCTCAAGCTTCCTCAGAATGTGACAATAAAAGATAATGATATTGATGGAAACCAGATACAAGAGTTAAGATAAAGCACAAGCATTCATGCATGCAATATGAAAATGATAAATATTCAAGATCATGATAATGAAAAAATCCAAATGCTAATGCATATGATAAGGACCAGTGCACAAAACAGTTGTATGATGGAAAACACAGTGGTTTGTGACTCAGTAAAGGTGAATGTTTTAGTATGTTAAAGAGTTTATGGTTTGTGATAAAATGTCCCCTTTGCAGCATCTGAATTGCTACAAACTCATGCACTAGGAAATAAAAATGGCATGGGTGGTTCAATTCCATCTCCATATGCAAAAAGAGATAGTGGCAGCCTTGCATTTCCAATGCTCAACAAATTGGTTGGTGATTGTTGAGTTGTGGAGGAAATCACATGGGATTGGATTTTGTTTAAAGGGATAATTGTCACTCCTCTATGTAGATATCCTATTTCAAGTGGGAGCTTTCCTGTTTGTTTTGTATCCACTATTGCATTACACAAATTCCCTCATCCACCAACCTTGAATGCAGCTATTGGTGTGGTATCTTAAACTTTTATCAGTTGTGCAACAAGACCTTTCACTTTTGACCTATCAGTTGTGCGAGAACACCTTCCATTGTTGTATTTGTTTTATAAAATTCTTGTCTTTTAGATTGTAGCTCTCTGTAAAAAACATTAAGCTCCTTTTCTTTTCACTGTGACAGCTTCTTTTTGTGTTTTAATTCCTTTTCTAAGTGGTTAATTTTAGTGTTCACTTGTTCTACTCCACTTTAAGCATTTCCACCTATTTTTTGTACTGTGTTTATGATTAGAGTATGAAAATGTTTCTTTTTGTAACCTCGTTAGGGAGCTTTTCTTCCTCTTCGGATAAGACTTTCATGTGTCCACCCAACTAATTGTCTTTTTCTGCACTTAGATATGATATTTCCTTTTCCTTTTCATCCATTTCCAATTGTATTTGTTCCATGCAATTGCTAACTTCAAGAATGCTCTCCTTCATTTTTCCAATCCCACTTTCTACATCACCTCTCTCTCTTTCTCTACTTGCATAAATTCATATGCATTAGAAAACCTTTAGAGTTAATCGCCTTCTGCATTTCCATTTTCCCCTTGCAAATACTACACATGCTTTTTTTTCATTGCATATGAATTTATGCAAGCAGAGAAAGAGAGAGATGATGCTATAAGTGGTGTTGAACAAATGAAGGAAGGAAAGCATTGTTGAAGTTAGCAATTCCATGGAACAAATATAATTAGAAATGGATGAAAAGGAAAAGGAAATATCAGATCTAAGTGCAAAAAAAGATAATCAATTGGGTGGACCCACACAAGTCTTATTCGAAGAGGAAAACAAGCTCCCTAACGAGGTTGTGAAAAGAAACATATGAATACTCTAATCATAAACACACTACAAAAAAAATAGTTGGAAATGCTCAAAGTGGAGCAGAACAAGTGAACACTAAAATTAACCACTTAGAAAAGGAATTAAAACACAAGAAGAAGCTACCACGGTGAAAAGAAGAGGAGCTTAATGTTGTTCAAAGAGAGCTGCAATCTAAAAGACAAGAATTTCATAAAACAAAGACAACAATAGAAGGTGTTCTCGCACAACTGATCGGTCAAAAGTGAAAGGTCTTGTTGTACAATTGATAAAATTTTAAGATGCCACACCAATAGCTGCATTCGAGGTTGGTGGATGAGGGAATTTGTGTAATGTGGTAGTGGATATAGAACAAATAGGAAAGCTCCCACTTGAACTGGAGAAGTGAGTCACAAGCCAGTGTGTATCCCATCATGCAACTAATATGTGCATTTTGTGTTGGAAACATATGAACAAATATTCAAATGGAGTGTTTTGCTGAAAGAAAGGGTTTTTAAAAAATAGGAAGGAACAGTTGAAAACAATTTTTTGTTACAGTTCACATAAAAGAAACTACTAATTGAAGAAGACTTGAGAAGTGATTCTCAACACACTATGTTTCCCATCCTGCAACAACTTCTGACAACCCACTGTGTTTCCCATCATGCAACTAATATGTGCATTTTGTGTTGGAAACATATGAACAGATATTCAAATGGAGTGTTTTGTTGAAAGTAAGGGTTTTTAAAAAATATGAAGGCAAAGTTGGAAATAGTGTTTTGTTACAATTTGGATAAAAGAAACTGCTAATTGAACAAGACTTGAGAAGTGATTCTCAACACACCGTGTTTCCCATCCTGCAACTACTTTTGAGAACCCACTGTGTTTCCCATCTTGCAACTAATATGTGGATTTTTTGTTGGAAACATATGAGCAGATATTCAAATGGAGTGTTTTGCTGAAAGTAAGGGTTTTTTTTTGTAAAATATGAAGGTGAAATTGAAAACAATGTTTCATTACAGTCTACATAAAAGAAAGCACTCATTGAACAAGATAGGAGAAGCGAGTTAGAAGCCACTGTGTTTTCCATCCTACAACTACTTCTCTGAACCCAGTGTGTTTTCCATCATGCAACTAATATGTGCATTTTTTTGTTCCAAACATATGAACAAATATTCCAATGGAGTGTTTTGATGAAAGTAAAGGGTTTTTAAAAATAGCAAGGCGAAGTTGAAAACAGTATTTTGTTATAGTTTGCATAAAAGAAATCACTAATTGAACAAGACTTGAGAGAAGTGATTCTCAACCCATTGTGTTTCCCATCCTACAACTACGTTTGTGAACCCACTGTGTTTCCCATCATGCAACTAATATGTGAATTTTGTGTTGGAAACATATGAGCATATATTGGAATGGAGTGTTTTGTTGAAAGTAAGGGTTTTTTTTAAATACGAAGGTGAAGTTGAAAATAATGTTTCATTACAGTTTGCATAAAAGAAAGCACCCATTGAACAAGACACGAGAAGCGAGCCAGAAGCCATTATGTTTTCCATCCTGCAACTACTTCTCAGAACCCAATGTGTTTTCCATCGTGCAACTAATATGTGCATTTTTTTGTTCCAAACATATGAACAGGCACGAGAAAAGAGTCAGAAGCCATTGTGTTTCCTATTGTGCAACTACTTCTCACAACCCAGTGTGTTTCCCATCGTGCAACTAATATGTACATTTTGTGTTGGAAACATATGAACAAATATTCGAATGGAGTGTTTTGCTGAAAGTAAGGGTTTTTTAAAAATAGGGAGGCAAAGTTGAAAATAGTGTTTTGTTACAGTTTGCATAATAGAAACCGCCCATTCAACAAGACACGAGAAGTGATTCTCAACCCACTGTGTTTCCCATTATGGAACTACTTGTTAGAACCTAGTGTGTTTTGCATCGGGCACCTAATATGCACATTTTGTGTTTGAAACATAAAGAAGAGATATTCAAATGGAGTGTTTTGCTGAAAGTAATGATTTTCTAAAAAATATGAAGGTGAAGTTGAAAACATTGTTTTGTAACACTCTGCATAAAAGAAAGCCCCCATTCAACAAGACAGGAGAAGTGAGTCAGAAGCCACTGTGTTTTCCCATCCTGCAACTACTTCTCAAAACCCAGTGTGTTTTCCATCGTGCAACTAATATGTGCATTTTTATGTTCGAAACATTGAACAAATATTCAAATGGAGTGTTTTGCTAAAAGAAAGGGTTTTTTAAAAATAGGATGGGGAAGTTGAAAATAGTGTTTTGTTATAGTTTGCAGAAAAGAAACCACTTATTGAACAAGACAGGAGAAGTGAGTCACAAGCCACTATGTTTTCCCACCCTGCAACTACTTCTCATAACCCAGTGTGTTTTCCATCGTACAACTAATATGTGCATTTTTTGTTTGAAACATATCTACAGATATTTGAATGGAGTGTTCTGCTTAAAGTAAGGGTTTTTAAAAAAATACGAAGCTCAACTTGAATACATTGTTTTGTTACAGTCTACAAAACAGAAAGTACTAGTTGCATGTGCTTACATGGATTTGTAAGTTTGACATAAATAATAAGACTTGAGGTGTCATTTCCTACCATTATTTGATGGCATTTGACATTCTTTAGAATGAAATTTTACATGAAATCTACAAGAACGTGGTCTTACAATTTTTTAAATTAAGAGTAAACGCTTTTGACCTGGAGCTATGAAACGGTGAGATCACAAATGGGGGACCTCATCCCCTAAACCACAAAGGGATTGGATCCTTCATGGAAAGATTACCAATACAACTTAACAATCACACAATGCCACTATTGGTAGAAGACTATAGTCTTCAAACATACCAAAGTACTGTAATTCCATAAAATAATTGATCAATAATTACATGATCAAAGAAAATGTAATTCCACAACATAATTGTTCAATAATTACAAGATCAAAGACTGAATGGAAAATGAATATTGTAAACCTTTGTCATCCTCTCCTACAATGCCTATTTATGTGCAATTGAGGAGATGGTCAGATAAAATCTTATAGGCGATTCCACTTGCAGGAGGCTTTGGGGAAGCCTCTACTTCGACCATTGCACTTTCAACACCTTCAGCCTATAAGAAACCCATGAATATAAATGAATATGTTCAACAATTAAGATATGGAAATGAGGAAAAGGAAACATCATATCTAAGCACAAAGAAAGAGAATGAGTAGGGGGAGAGATGAAAGTCTTATCTGAAAATGCAAAAAACTTTCATAACACATTTATATGAGCCTCTGGAGGATAAATACAATTCAAATTTAGACAGACCAAGAAACATCGCTAATAATCGAGGCATGATTTTTTCACTTCTTTCATAGAAGTTGAAGGAAAATGATAAATTGAGCAGGCTAGTGTCAAGAATCAATAAAATCAGGCCTCGATCTCATTAACGATGTTTCTTCACACCCACCACTTCCTTGTTCACCCTTTCCCTGCAACGTGAAGAATGTTAACGTCACATCAAATTCAAATGCATGCAATGAATTCATTCAAATTATGACAATAGATGTTCAAAATCAAACTTCAAAATTACCCTTTCTTCCACTTTATTCCTCTGAAAAAACCAGGGACAATGTGTTTTCCAATATACTATCAAAATCAGCATATTAGTAACAGAAATTAAATTTTCTAAATGAAATAACAAAGACACTCTAAAATCAGAGCAAGAAGTGACTAGAATAGCACACATATTACAGCCAACCATAAATGCATACATTAAAAGGGAAAGTGCATGATCTCCTTGGCAAGCACCCTTTCTTCTTGCTACCCTACGGAGGCACATTTTCCTGTCTCGAATGGACACTAACTTGATTGTGCAAAAAATTCCAAATTACCAAGGAAAGTGCATGAGAAAATTCAAATGCATGCAATGAATTCATTCAAATTATGAAAATACATGTTCAAAATCAGATTTCAAAATTACCCTTTCTTCCACTTTATTCCTCTAAAAGAACTAGGGACAGTGGGTTTTCCAATATACTATCAAAATCAGCATATTCGTAACAAAAATGAAAATTTCTACATGAAATCACAAATAAACTCCAAAATTAGACCAAAAAGCAACTGGAACAACACATATTACAGCCAACCACAAATGCATACATTAAAAGGGATAGTTCACGATCTCCTCTGCATGCACCCTTTCTTATTGTTGCCTTGTCGAGGCACATTTACCTGTCTCAAATGGACATTAACTTTCTCGCACCCACCACTTCCTTCCCCATCCTTGCCCTCTAATTCCAGGAATGTAAAAAGTCACATCAAATTCAAATACATGCAACCAATTCATTCAAAATATCAAAATACACATTAAAAACGAGATTTTCAATATTACCCTTTCTCCTGCTTTCTTTGACTTTCCCCTTCGAACTATGCATCCATGCTTGCCTATAATATGTAGAAAAGTTGCAAGTGTTACAGGACAATTAAAGTTCCAAAATTTATTGCACCATCTCCTGTAAGAAAGCATATAGTTTTTGAATCATAAGAAACAATTTTTTAAGGTGGACTTCCTTACATTCTTGGTGGGAGGAAACAAAAACTTTTGACAAGCAAATAACGCGCAGGAGATAGTGTGTTTTCCAACACTAAAAATAATGTGAGAATTTTTTTTTCTTGCAATCAGATGAAGATAGTGAAATGTCATTTTTACTATTACAAATAGCATTTAATACAGCTATTCATTTGAAAGTATCCATGATGAGAAAAATAGTCAACCTTTCTCTTTCATTTATAAGCAAGCTACCATAAACAATAAGACTTCAGGTGGCATTTCCTTCTGGTATAATTTATATTAACATAAATAGAATACACATTATAAACACACAGCCAAATGATTATTGTCATAGTCTGTATAATAGAAAGTGGTCATTGAACAAGAATTGAGAAGTGAGTCACAACCCTCTGTGTTTTCCATCCTGCAACTGTTATGTGCATTTTGTGTTCCAAACATATGAACATATATTGAAATGGAATGTTCGTTGAAAGTAAGGGTTGTCATAAAATATGAAGGTGAACTTCAAAACATTGTTTTGTTACAGTCTGCATAACAGAAAGTGCTCATTGAACAAGAATTCAGAAGTGAGTCACAACCCTGTGTGTTTTCCATCTTGCAACTCTTATGTGCATTTTCTGTTCCAAATGTATGACAATATTGAAATGGAATTTTTGTTGAAAGTAAGGGTTACTAAAAACATTCAAACTTTCAATATAATTGTCGGTGGGGGATACATAAAAGTATCCAAAATCAACTGAGGTGTCACCAACCAATTGGGTTCCCACAGTGTAAGCAACCAAAATGTTTTCATTACATTCATACTGTCTGTGTAATAGGTTCCAAAACATTGGCTATTATGAACCCTGCAACCCAAATACTATTTTCAAACCCTTTACAAGTAACAACCCAATTGGTTACTCACCCCTCAAGTGAATTTGGATAGTCTTATATATCCTCGACCTGTAACTCCCTGCATAATGAGAAAACCTAGAACATAGAGAGTTTTCCAAGAACAGTACTTGTTACAATCTAAAACGCATGTCTTAATCACATCAATTCCCTTCCCTCCCATAATGAACGGATAGCTTCTTGCACAAGGAAAAAAATGCCAGTGTAATTTGATGCGAGAGGACACCTCCTCACTTTCTTGGCCATGACATTTCCTCCCATCTATCGGTTTCATCACTTTTATCATCCACCTTGGCGGGCCCTGCACAATGCCATCTCCTCTTGTTATGCATATTTCTATGCATTTTTGTATGTACATAGGTATGTTTTTTCAGGAGATTAGTTGTGTCCATATAGGGTTTTACAACATTGTGCGGGTTGAAGATTTCATAAATCATGCTCTCACATCCCACTATGTTTTCCAACCTGCAATCATACAGAGTTTTAATCATTGTTGGAAAACATTGGGTTTTAAAAAATGGTGCCTTTCATTGCATTCCTACGATCTAAATAACAAAAACTCTTTGAGACAAATATTCATACTGTTGTGTAAAATTCCAGGTTGCAAAACACTAGTTTTTCAAAATCTCCAACCCACACAATGTTTTAAAACCCTTTGCAAGTGAGAACCCAATCAGTTACAAACCCCTAACCTCAATTCCATTGGTTTTTCATCTCCCCAAACTGCTCTCCAACCTTTCACTTTCAACCTGCAGAATGAGAAAACCCACAACACAATGTGTTTTCCAATAACAATACTTCTTACATATTAACCGTGATGCTTCCTTCCATTGCTGGTTTTGTCACTTCTATCATCCATCTGGTGGGCCCTGCACTACGTCGTCTCTTCATGTTATGTATATTACAATGTATGTCATTATGTATGTTTTCATGCATTTTTGTGTGTACATAGGTCCTTTTTCTCTAGGAGTTGGAGAAAGCTAACTCCTCAACAAAACGCACCTATGATATATATGTATATAACATAATATGACATCCCCCATCCCACGCGGTGGAAAAAAAGACACTGACGGGAAGACGGAAAGACTTGATAGATGTCATCACGAGTCAGACGTCAGAAAAGGATGCGCGAAAGTCAACAAACCCTAACTTTTTTCCACTTTTCTTTTTTTTTTTGGTCCGCCATTTTGTTCATTTCATTTTGCAATTTTTTGGGAGGGAGGAAAGAGCAGCGAAATGAGTTACAAGCAGCCATGAGGAGGGAGGCAGGAGGTGGTCGAACCAACGCATCCTTTCAAATGGAGTTGCAAGTGTGTTTATGGTGTTTTTTTATGTAGATAGTTGCAATTTGTCTACATTTTTTGAGAAGCATTCAATGACTATTGGTTAAAGAAAAAGGGTTTTCATTGATGGAAAAATAAAATGATTTATTTTCATGTATGGTTTTCATATGAAATGCATAGTTGTTTCTGTTTATGCAGAATAAAAAAATTCAACTAGAAATTCTTTGCATTCACCATAGTAAGCATCTCATCTATAAAAATATTATAACTTCTTAATGCAGAATAAATTTTGGAAGTTTAACTAACCCGTACACTTGAAATTCAAGCTATGACAACTAGAATCACTTGTGTTTAGTGCAGAAGCTTCACGTCTCCAAAACCATCCTCAATCCACCTGCCCTTATTTTCTTCAATTTTCTTTCCTCAAATATATCAACCACCTGGAAGGAAGACAAGTGTTAGTGATAGATTAAATTGGAAAATTAAAGACATTTGGTGCTACAAAGAATTATTTTTATTCCAAATTTCACCAATATACAATTTATATGTTGTGGTGAGTGAGAAATGCTAGCTTGCACAAATAATACACAAACATATTAAACTGTACATTGGGAATTTAATTTCCAATTTAACCTATCACTAACACTAGTAGTATATATCAGCAATTATATCTGTCATTCTACCATTCTACAGGAACTGTGAAGCACTAAACGTTCATTTCAGATATATAAAAATCTCATCTCTCCTAACATATGAAAGAGGCCATAACTTACAATAATCAATAAGCACATAGAAGACAAAACAAGAAGGATACCATGTACTACTACCAAAATTTTGTTTATATCATGTGTATCTCAATGAACACCTAAATGACATATTGGTATCATAGCCATTGTTCAATGATATTGTAAACTGAACCATTACTTGTACAAACGACTAAAAAATATAGATCATTGCAAAAACAAAGGTTAACAAGTCAACAAAAGCCTTTCCAATCACCTTGATTGACCCAATAAATAGCAACTACTTTGCCAACAAAACACACCTATACAAATACAAAAACGAACAAAATCGTACACAAAAACATACATAACATGAAAAGAAGGCAGAATAGGATGTCAGTGCACAAAAGAGAATAAGTTCAACAAAGACATGAGAGTCCTGTGTGAAAAGGTAGACAAATTTTGCAAACAACATATTAAAAACAAAACATTTGCATTCTCTAATCAGAAAGACACTCTCAAAGTTGAGAACAACATTCTTCTAATGAAAACCTTAAAGTTTGTAGACAGTAACAATGTACTAAAGTTCATTCACCTGCACAATTTATAGCAACTCTTACTTATAGAAGAAAATTGAAATTCAATTTTGTCATATCATTTAAAAATAAATGCACAATATAATTTGCAATTTGGAAAACACAATGTCATTTGCCATTTATTTCATTCTCTACATTCAAAGTTACGTGGTTGAGAGCACAGGCAAGAATGTCTTGAAAAGATTTTGTTAATTAGGCAATAGGAATGCAATGAAAGGGAACATTTTATAAACACCCATTGTTTTCTAACAACCATTAAAACTCTAAATGATTGCACATTGGAAAACATGGAGGTGATTAATGAAACCTCCAAGCCACAAAATATTGTAAAACCCTCTGCGGACACAACTAATCTCCCGACAAAACGCACCTATGTACATAAAAAAACACATGAAAACATACATAACAACATACATGGTACCATACATAACATGAAGAGATGACATAGTGCGGAGCCTGCCAGATGGATGACAGAAGTGACGGAATCGACAAACGAAAGGAAACGTCACAGCAAGGAAAGCAAGGTGGTGTCTCATCACATCAAATTATGCCAACATTTTTTTTCCTTGTGCGAGAAGCTATCTGTTCACTACGCGTGGGAAGGGCGTTGATATGATTAAGACATGTGTTTTAGATTCTAACAAGTATTGTTCTTGGAAAACACTTTGTGTTCTGGGTTTTCTCCTTTTGTAGATTGAAAGTGAATCATTGGAGAGCAAGGGAGCATTGCAGGTAGGGGAGACGACCAAGCAAGTTCAGGTGATGGGTTTCTAACCAACTATATGTACATAAGTGTGTTAGCTAGGATTTCACAGCTTACTAATTGGGTTGTTACGTCTAGAGGGTTTTAGAACGTTGTATGGGTTGCAGATTTCTTCAAACTCATTATTTTCCAATCCCATTACATTCTTATTATCTAATTCACAAAAGGATCTCAAGACAATCACAAAACATACCAAATTCAGGTTCAGGGCAAGTAACCAATTGGGTTGTTACTTGTAAAGGGTTTTAAAACATTTTGTGGGTTGCACAATTCAAAAAACCAGTGTTTTCCAACCTGGAATTTTATAGAACAGTATGAATGCAATTTGGGTAGTAAAAACAATTGGAGTATGAGTTGTCATTTTCAAAGATTTTTTTCTGGCACTGGAATTCAAGGCTAAATGATGTGTGCATTTTTAGTTTGGAGAAAGGGGAAAACAATATGTGTTTCATGTGTGCACATTCAAAGCTGATGGTTGGAGTGCACATGTAGGAGTTGGAGGAAAAAACCAATGTTTTGAAACCTAGAATTTAACAAAACGATATAAATGTAATTTAGATGGTACAAATGTAATGAAAAGGCACCTTATAACAAGTCTTATGCAGAATAAAATTTTCATTTCTATTTCTTAATATGATCTACATATACATGCACAGTATGATTGTAGGTTAGAAAACATAGTGGGAGGTGAGCTGACAACATGATTTGTGAAACATCCAACACACAAAATTTTGTAAAACCCTATGCGCACTGAAGCCAAATGCCTTATTGGTTGTCTAGAAAATAGTGTGTATCACCACACTCCTATGATCTAAATAACACCAAGCTTTTCAATTCATACATACTGTTTTCAAAAATTCTAGGATGCAAAACAATGTGTTTTACAAAACCTGCAACCCATCTAATGTTTAAAAACTATTTAGACACCACTATGGGGGTACGATATCATGTTACATACATAGGTGCTTTTTGTCTAAATATTGGTTATTATATGAATTGGCCTCTAATACTTGTATAGTATACCATTAGGGGAGAAGCTAACTCCTACACAAAAAGCAACAGTATACTATACCAGTATTAAAGGTCGATTCATATAATATACCAATATTAGAGGGAACAACTAATACAATACAATGTGTTTTCCACCACTGCAACTCCATTTCAATGCTCGCGTATCCCTCCTCATGGCCGCCTATAACTCATTTTGTTGCTCGCGCCTTCCTCCCCAAAAAACTGCAAAATGAAATGAACAAAATGGTAGACCAAAACAAAATAAAATGTGGAAAAAAGTTAGGTTTTGTTGACTGTCGCGCATCCTTTTCTGGCATCTGACACATGACTACATCCATCAAGTATTTCCATCTTTTTGTCGATGTCTTTTTGTCCACTGTGTGGGATGGGTGATGGGGGGTACAATATCATGTTACATACATTGGTGCTTTTTGTCTAGGAGTTAGCTTCCCCAATACTGGCATATATTATATGAATCGGCCTTTAATATTGGTATAGTATACCATTAGGGGAGAAGCTAACTCCTACACAAAAACCAACGGTATACTATATCAGTATTAAAGGCCAATTCACATAATATACCAGTATTAGAGGGAACAATTGCTAGGAGACAGTGTGTTTCCCAACACTGCAAATAATGCAAGCATTTTATTTAAACACAACAATGCAAGGTGTGATTTTGAAGACATTCATACTATTTTGTAACATTCCATGTTGCAAAATAGTACATGTTAAGAAGCAAGACAGTGTGTTTTCCAAAACTGCAAATAATGCAAGCATTTTATTTAAACACAATAATGCAGTCTGATTTGGGAGAAGATCTTCATACTATTTTGTAACATTCAATGTTGCAGAACAGTACATGTTTAGAAGCAAGCAACCCACCATGAGACAACCCTTTACATTTAAACAAGGAGATTCAAATAACTGAAACCCAACATTGTGTTTTCCAAATTGCAATTATTTTGTGCATTTTTTCTTTTCAATCATTCAAAATTTAAACACAACAATGGAAGGAAGGTGTTATTTTGAATACATCCATACTTTTTTGTAACATTCCATGTTGCAAAAACATAGGTGTCAAGAAGCAAGATAGTGGGTTTTCCAACTGTGCAAATAATGCAAGCAATTTATTAGTTCCAATAAGGAGAAAGCTAACTCATAGACAAAAAGCATCTATGTATGTAACATTGTAACATGAGATTGAAATGGAATTTCACTTTCCTCATCTGATTCAACCAAATAACTATTGACATTATTTACAGTGTTTGAAAACACATTGTATCCATATAAGGTGTTAAGCAACAAGCAACCCATATAGTGTTGTGAAACCCTCTGCAACTGAGAGGAGACAATGTGTTTTCCAACTCTGCAAATAATGCAACTAATTTATTTGATCCAATCAGACAAATAAAGCAAAATGACATTTTTTCTTTGAGCATAATGAAAAAAAAATCTTCATATCGAACTAACTAAAATGGGATAGTGTGTTTTCCAACCTGACATGTGTCACACAATTTGAGGAGACTTCTATCCAATTGGGTCAAGAATTTGGGTATGGTGAAAAACCAGTTTTGCAAGATCAATAAGAATTTGGACACCTACTCTTCCTGTAATAGAAAACCTATATTGGATGTATTGCTTAGATGGTTGATTGGATAGACATGGTAGAGAATGCTCATATTTGTGATGATGGAAATGGTAAGCTCAATGTTGTTGATCATGCTTGTCTTAGGGCTATATATGATTCAATCAATGATGCAATGTTTACAACTGAAGAAAATATTTTACAAAATGAGATTATTTCTCATGATGATGTGGAAAAAAATTTCAAACATCCAACAGATGTGGTATGTATTTTTGAATCCTATAATCATGAAAATTAAAATACACTACATGCTAAACTAGTGTAAATTCATCAAATGGTAGCTTGTCATGACACATCTAATAAGGAGATAACTAATACAAAAGGGGCATGCCATGTCACTATCGAAACTTATCAAGTAAAATATTTCAGGAGTGGGACTATCATGTAGAACAAGGCAGTAACTTGAGATACCATGGGATAAAGTCATAACATTTTTAATCCTGTTGGGTTGTTTAAACAACTGCGTGATATTGAAAAAGCAGATCATTTATACAAGCTAGTATTGTTCAAGTTTCCTGATAATATAAAATCTAATTGCCTTTTGTGTTTGAATTCAAATGGTATAAGATTTTGAAGAGTGGAATGCTTGGTATTGTCCATGAAATATGTCCACTACTTTGTCAATGGTAGAAAGGACAGAAGAATGGATCTAGTTCAAATTAAAACCTACACTAAGCAGATGAGGCAATGTGCAAATATTCTGAACAAGCTTATCTCGCATAGGTTGAGTTTGGTTTGTAATATTCCTGTTGATCTACTTGAGTTGAAAATCCAAGACTATTTTAAGATTATTGCTAAAACCATGGATTTGGGAAAAATAAGGACTGCGTTTGAAATGAGGCACAATTTATTTTGAAAAGGATATTTGAGGGAAAATGGAAAGTTGTCATGAACAGGTTGGTTGGTAAAGAAGTTTATATTAACATAGCCCCCAACATAGGTGTCAAGAAGCAAGACAGTGGGTTTTCCAACATTGCAAATAAAAAAAGCTTGTAAAGACATTCATTTTGTTTTCTAAAATTCTAAGATACAAAACACTGGGTTTTACAAAACCCTAAACCCACTTAAATTTTGAAAAAAAATTACAAACAAAAACTCTCATTACATTTTAAATCCCTTTACAACTAACAACGCAAATCATTACAAACCCCTCTACTCACTTTTTGCAATCTCCCCTTGCTCTACAACCTTTCACTTGCAACTCAATGAGTGTTTTAATAACAAAAGCTTTCAACAAAAATGCAACTTTAAATCCACAAAAGCTTTGAACAAAAAAAATAAACCCTCGACACAAAAAACACATTCGAGAAGATAATGCAAACATTCAATTCAGGAAACCTAACAAATTATTTTTAAAAATCTATGTTCAATTTCATTTGTCTTTTATAGAGAGGAAACTTAACAAAGCATAAGACACATACATAGCCAACATTTAAAAAACACAAGATTAAAGACCTCCAATGTCTGAAATGAGGAAGTTAAACTATGATTAAACAATACAATGTTAAATTTTAACCCTTCTCCCAATGAAAACCCCAAAAAAATCATTTTATTTCTATTTTAGAAAAAACCTATTTCACAATTCATTCAGCTACTTCACAATGCTTCACAATCCCTACAGAAGGTTGAAATGGCACAAATAATGGCAGATATACCTACCTCCACCATCTTTTGTTGCTCATGTGCGTTTGGTCGGCTCCATTGTTTTCATGTAGTAGGTTCATTCTCTCTACACATAGGATCTCCTTGCTCGTGCGTCCCTCCTCATGGTTGACTCTAACTCATTTTGTTGCTTGCGCATCCTCCTCATGGCCACCTAAAACTCATTTCCTGAAACTCATTTCGCCTCCTCTCCAAACACTACAAAATGAAATAAACAATATGGTGGACCAAAACAAAATAAAATATGGAAAAAAGTTAGGTTTGTTGACTGTCACGCATCCTTTTCTAGCATCTGACATGTGATGGCATCCATCAAGTCTTTTTGTCTTTCCGTCGATGCTTTTTTGTCCACCGCGTGGGATGGGGGATGTCATATTATGTTATATACATATATAACATAGGTGCATTTTGTCTAGGATTTAGCTTTCTTCGAACATGTGGTGGGCGTGCATCCCTTGTATCATATAGAGGTTCACATATATCAAAACCTCAATGCCTATGTGGTACAAGATGTGCCACTTGATGTGTCTTTTTGGTAGAATACATGAGGTTGTATGATTTTAGACATGTCATTTGAGTCATTTTTAGACCCATCTATGGGTTACATATCACTTAACTATCTAGAAAGTGCGTCTAATATTCCTAAATAAGATATAATAGAGTAAAATATAATAAATAAAAAAAGTCAATTTATGAAAATAAGATAACTAAATTTTATTATAAAATGATATAATGGAAAGGGATTTTGGAGAGACATTAAGAGGCTATAAAAGGAAGAAAAAAGTGAGTGATAAGGGCATGAACATATGAATTATATGTGTAAGTTTGATTAAACACTTGATCAACCTTAGTCAATAAAAGTGTGGTGTTGGATGGTGCACTATGGTTGGAGAGGATTCAAATCCCCTTAGGATGGTTCTTATAAAATAATTGGTTTGTCTATTATTTTGGGCACTTCTTTCAGCAAACCAAATGAGATACCTTCTTGAGGTTGTGTACTTCAAGTTAGAAGTGGGATGAATCAAGGTTTCCTATCTATATGGTTGGCTATATTCTCCTATCCACATGTTACATTTTTATTATAAACTATCAACTTCACATTGTATGCATGGAGGTCATATGAAATTATCTAGAGATTTAAGATTTTTTATGTGTGTAATCCTTAGAATTATCCTTTCAAAAACTTTGATATATAGTATTTTTTAAATATATATTTTTTAATTTTATAACAGAGATATGTCCATTACAAAAAAATACCCATATTTAAGACATTGAGAAAAATAGCAAACTATATTAAAAAAATTAAAAATTGCACTACGCTCCACATTAACATTCATGTTTCAAAAAAATGATAAATAAGTAAAAAGAAGTATGTTGCAATAACATATAGATCTAAATTTATGTTAGTAAAAGAATTTAAAAATAATAATAAGTAAATATTTAATATAAATCACGAAAAAATATTTGTGCACTATATATTGGTGTTAACAATTCAATTCTAAGAAATCCTAGAAAGATTTGATTTGTAGTAAAACTTATGTGTTATGATAAATGTAACTCTATAAATAAGAAAAATAACTAAAAATTTATGGAAATATTGCAAAAAATGATAAGCTATATGAAGATAGCGAGCTTGATCTCAAATCTCTAAGGGCTTCAAAGTTGCAAGGGAGAGGTGGGTTTCAAGGTCTGATTCAAGGAGGGTTCCATTCAAATCACACAAGAAGTCAACCAGTGCAAGATTTTCATGCACTATTCGAAAGGTTTGAAAAACCCCAGGATTTCTCTAGTAGGTGCTACTTTGAGTCAGCCCTGAGAAATCAACAAAGGAAAACTCAAGATGATTTTAGAAAAGAGGCTTTACAAAATTCTTGGCATCAGGGGATTCAGAAGGATGTACTAGACAATAATACAAATAAGGAGAACCATAATAAAAAAGGAAAGGGACCACTTGACAAGAAGCAAGCCCAAAAGACCATTACAGGATCATTGCCTAAGCAAGGCAAAAAAACCAAAAATAAGGGTTCCAGGAGGAAAAAAAGGAGAAAGGTGCCAA
Organism: Sequoia sempervirens; assembly: GCA_007258455.2. Lineage (NCBI taxonomy): Eukaryota > Viridiplantae > Streptophyta > Pinopsida > Cupressales > Cupressaceae > Sequoia > Sequoia sempervirens. The sequence continues at coordinate 588,610 of VDFB02311285.1, forward strand.
GAAGGAAATCTCGAAAGCAAATGTGGAGATGGAAAGAGCCTACCCATTCAGTACAGAATGAGCATATCAACATGGTAGAGGATGGGGGGGATGGTTAAAGGGGTTCCCAAGTGAATTGAAAGGGCATAATATAGATTGCATTTCCAGAGTATCTATTGCAGCCTCAGGTTAAGGATCTCAGAGACAAAGCATTGATTTGTAAGTTTGTGAATTTGACCCTTGATTTAGGTAAATTAAAGAAATTATTGACTGAGGAATGGGAAGGGGTCCAAGCAATTTTTTATATGGATAAATCTATGGGGATTTTTATTGTAATCTTTTGTCATTATTAAGTTTAATAGCTCCATCATCAATGGGAGTTTGTTCGATTGAAAATCCTATTTCTATGACTTCATCAAAGGAATCCAAGCATTTGAGGTGAAGTTCATTTCCAATTTCCTTGTTCAAATTTTGACAAAAGAGGTCAACCAATTGTTTGTCTGGAATGTTATAAGGCACTTGTTTTGTCAAATGTCTCCATCTTTGTAAAAATGACAAAATATTCCCCTTGTTTTTTCTTGGTGTTGAAAAGGTCTAACATGGTCACTTCAAGTTCATAGTTGTAACTATAATGTGAGACAAATTTATTAGCCAATTCTTGAAATGATTTGATGGTCAAGGGTAATAGTGAAAACCCCATTCCATATCTTCTCCTAGAATGCAAGGGAATAATCTCATAAGATATGTCTCATCAACCATGAATTCCAAGGTAGTAGTGCAAAATTCTCTTAAGTGATCTTTAGGATCTCCTTTTCCCCTATATTCATCATGTCTCAGTATGTCCCAGTGACTGGGAAAAGGTAGCATTGGTATGCTCGGATCAAAAGGATAAGGACATATATCTTTAATGGAAAGCTTGTGGGATAATGTTTTATTGTTCTTCAGAGTATCCAATTCCCATCTCAATGCTCTAAGCTCATCCAAAATAGGATTATTTGTAGGTGTAGGTTTTGACATCTTTGAAGATCTCTTGTAACCAGGTTGTAAATAAAAGGGTCTTTGATCCTTGGTTCTATCATCATTGTTTGTTTTGGTATGCTTAGATTCATTAGATTCATATTTTTCATTCATCATGAGTAATGATATGTAAAAATTAGGAGGTAGTTTGATTCCTTCATCAGTAAGGGCCTTGAAGTATTGTTGTGAATTATATTTGTCCACCTCTTTAAGAAATTTAGTGAATCTATCATCATGAAGTGATTCTTATATATAAGATTGGGTTACTTCTTTGTTATCAATTTCATTTGTTTCACTAGCTGCAAAACTAATGTGATCTTCCCCATCAAAATCATTTCCCTAAGGGTTTCCTTCTTCTTGAAACATTCTTATTCTTGTTTTAGGGGACATAATAAATTATTTTGATCTTTGACCTAGGACTAGACAATGTATGAGACTCAAGATTAATATGCAATGCAAATTGATACGACTCTAAGATAAGATATGGGAATGGAATGCTATGACTCTACAGATGACAAGCTCGATATGATAAAAATGCAAGAACTCGAGGCAACTCTAGGTCCAAAGATAATTGTGATGCAAGGCTTTACTTGTGTTGTGATGGATAGACATAAGGACAAGTCATCAAGAGAGGGCATGATAAAGTAGGAGATGATGAACTCCAAGAAGATTTCCCTACTCAAAGATGATGAACCTCAAGTGATATGGGTGATTAATAGCCAATGTTTGATTCAAGACCTAACGAGAGTAACCTAAGTGCAAGCTAAAAGTTTTGTTTGACTAATAATGGATATGCAAGGACTGAGGAAATGACTAAATAGAATGATCATAATATGCAAGGACTAGGTGGAATGATCTAGATATGCAAGGATTGAAGGATCAGAACCAAAGAACGGTGCCTCAAGAGATTTAAATGCTAGGCTCATTTTGGACATGTAAGTCTGGTTTGTTTCTCAAATGGCGTTGATAAAAAATTCTCAGCAATATGTCTTGGTTGTGGAAGTTCTTCAATATGCATTTTTTGATAAACCTTGAACTATGATGTCTATGTTTGAAAAAGTAGAATGTGGATTTTTTCTTAGGGATTTTGGTTTTGCAAGAGATCATGCAAACATTTGTGTTTTTTGACTTTTTGAGCAAGCTTTTGAGATTTTTAAGGTTGAAATGTTCTAGATTCTAGCTGTGATGTTTGATTGAGATTGAAAATGTTTTTTTTGAACTCACACACAAAACACGACAGACATAATGTTTTGGATGACTCTAATACAAAATCAGAGTAAAAGTCTAAATGGGGGCTTAGATTAGCCCAAAAATTTTCATTGGTCTTGACAAATTTGAAAACACTCATAAGCATGCACAATCTAGGTTGGAAAGAGGATACTACTTGTTGATTCCCTACTTGGATTACTCCATATACTGAGACAAGGTGAACAACTAGAGATATTGGTGACATTGGCTCCCCCACCACGACATGGGCACACCAAATCTCTTACCTTGAAGATTCAAAGATCTTATGAACTGAGGGATTTTTTGTCTCCACCATGAATAGTACATGTAGGGCAGCTTTAGAGGTCCACCTTCCTACACCAACAAGCAAAAACATTTTTTAGCTTCTACAACAAGTGGTTACTAGTTAGTGTTTCAAGATAATCTGGTGTCTATACATGCGGTGGTTCACTCATTTAAGAGGTCTCCCAGCCCTTAGAAAGGGGTTTTACACATCTCATAGATACTAAGGGAGGCTTCCATCGGTATACAACATTTGCACCAAGTGATTGATGACTTTCGTCACAACCACAATTATTTTTATAGTGGACCAAAATGAAAGTACCGCTTGGGTCGTTCCCTCTCACAAATCGAGAGGTAGGCCCTCTAAGGGGTTAAGAACATAAAAGATATGGGTATGTCTTATGATAACTAAGTTTTCATAAGGTGAGATCATACACCTACCACCTTACAAGCATAGCAAACAGTGATTAATTACCCCTATTTAATCTATGTGCAAACATACACTTGAAAAAGAGATCTAATTAATGAAAGCCCTGCAAAACCATAGTTAGTAGTTTAAATTTCCAATCTTCAACAAATGAAAATCAAGTTTCAATTTCAAATATCTGACATGTGAACCTACAACACACTAATTTTTAGTTCACAATAATCCTTTGACAACATCCTGCATCAATTAGATTAGTAGTCTAAGTAATGACTTTGACAACGTGCTACAAAACCAATTTCGTTAGAAGTTTAATTTTTTTCCTTTGGCTCTCAAAAAGGTACTGCACAAAATGATTAATGAAAACACTCAAAAACCAGATTCAAATTGACAACTAATCACACCATTAAAAATGTTTTTGGAAAATTTATGAACTTTTATGAAATTATCAAAAATCAAGGTTTGAAATTGAAACATTCTTTTTAACTGATTATACCTGATTTCTGATTTTTGATATGAATAGCTGGCCTAATCCAAAACATGCATGTTAGAATAAGCTTTCCAACGCCTTCAAAAACTTGAAAATCTAATGGATAGTTCGTAAATCATGCTAGTTTTACTACAGGTTGGTATTTCAAAAATTGTGAAAAAAGCTAAGTAAGCACTCTCAGCAATTGATTCAACTTCCCTAAATTGATTTTCTAACCAGAAATTGAAACCACATTCATCATTAACATATTTTAAAAAGATTCAGCAATAAAAAATCAACCAAAAAGTGCAGATCCGTACAATGTACGGATTAACAAAGAAAGTGCCTGCAAACCAGATTTTTTAAGTTTAAAATGCAATTTTCACCAAAATATAGAGTATAATATATGAAAATTTATGGAACGATGCTTTCGAACACAATGGTAATGTCCATTTTTCCTCAAACAGCCTCTAAAAGTTTTTATTTTCACCATCTCTTGAAAGTATCCATAACCTGCAAGACATAGACACCAAAAACTTGCACGCAAGAAAGTTAGAAAAAAAAAGAAAATTTTCTTCACATCAGGTTCACCAATTGTATGGATCTAAAAATTTGATTGAAAAGCTTAAATCCTTGAAGGCAACCACCAAACCATTAGAATTAAGCTTATAAAATCAATTCCAAAACAAAGAAGCACAAAAAAGCATAAAGGAAATTGAATGCAAACAAACAAAGCAAATTATACCTTTATACCTTCACTGGTTGATCTCCATTGTTCTTCTCTCCTTCACTTTTGAATATTTAAGATATGTTGCTCATAGTTTTAAAGTGCATAAAGTAAAAAGCTTAAGACAAAAGTGGGGATAGCGAAAGATTGAAGATGGTGGTGATTCAAGATGATAATTTTAGTGAAAGGTTGAAGATGGTGGTGGTTAGAGAAATGAAGAGCTCAAAGCCCGAATTTATAGATGAGAAGATGGTGAAATAGACAGACGAGATTGAGTAGAGAAATGAAGGGTTGAGATTGAAGGAGACAAATTTCATGGGAAACTTGCTCATTCTCAAATTTGAAATTAGTGCCACGTGATTGGAGAAATTTGTGGAATGGAGGCAAAATTAGTGGGTGGAAGAAAATTAGCCAAATTAACTTGGCAATTTGGAAGAGTTTAAATTTTGAAAATCATGGCCATTTGGAAGAGTTTAAATTTTGAAATTAGTGGAGGTGTGTAAGAGTTCATTTTTTGAAAATTATCGAGAAATGTAAGAGTTCATTTTTTTGAAAATTAAAAATCATTTATTTTCAAAACCATGGATAGTCAATTAAATTAAATAATTTGATTAATTATTATATTAGTAAGATTAAATAAATAAAAGTATTTATTTAATCAAAGATAATGATAATAATCAAATAATTAAGTAATAAATATTTAATTAGATGGATTAATGAAATGGGAAATATTAGTATAATTAAATAATAAAAATTATTTAATTATGTGTGCGTGAAAAGAGGGTGAAATTGGATTAAGGGTTAGACAATGAATTATGGTTAGAAAAAGAATTAGATTTAGATGAAGAATTAGACAAGAAATTAATCAAAAAATGGCATCATAAGCTTGGGACAATTTTAAGTGTCTACGCCTCCTACTTAGACTTCATTTCTGAAGATTGCTTGGATTATTGGTCCCTCTTTTATTATTTGGAATCTATCACTAGAAAGGAATCAAAGGATATTTCAAGGTGTACAAATGGGTGTAGCTTAATTATGGCAAAAGATCCTAAGTAGGATCTAGGAGACCATTTGTGAAAAATGTGATTTTTCTAAAACTGGGTCTCCTAGTGATGCAAATATCATTAAGAACTTGAAGTTGGAGGTTGGTGGGTTAGGTTCCCCTTTTGGCAGAAGGCCTAGTCGTACCAAACAAAAGGTTTAATGGGAAGGTAAGTGGACTCTCCCACCTAGTGGATTCCTAAAGGTGAATACTGATGGTTCCTCTCAAGGAAACCTTGGGCATGTAAGGATTGGTGGCATTGGTAGGGACAGTGAAGGAGGTATGGTGTTTTTCTTTTTGGTTTATAAAGGGAAACAAACCAATAATATTATGGGAGCCCTTGCTATTCTTTATGCGATAGAACATAGGTACTCCCTCAATTACAGGTAGATTATTTGTGAGTCTAATTCACAAATTATTGTGGATATGCTAAATGATAGGCTGGAAGGCACTAGTTGGTAACCAGTTGTGGTGGTTAAGAAGGTTATGAGATTGTGTGATTCTCTAGAGTCTCTCCTTTTGTCATATTCCTATGGAATGGAATAGTGCAGTGGACTGCTTGGCCAAGTGGGCATCAAAGCATGAGGAGGGGTGGGATGTTAGAGATTGGGGTCTTTTGCCGCTGAATTATGTGGGGACTTTGGAGAAGGTTATCTTGGAGGATAGGAATATGTAATTGGATCCTTTTGGGGCTCCCTTGGGGAACCCTTCTTGTTTCCTAGTTTTTATGTACTTTCTAATTTCTCGATAAAAAGTTTACTCCCTTTAAAAAAAAAAAAATCTTCTCAATCAGCACTTAAATTATTGTCACCATTTTATTGTAGCTTGTTGAAATGAAAGATATACTTGTGATAGCTCATTTTTTACTAAAATAATATTTTAATGTATTCTCAACACTAGTACAAATGATTTTAAACATAAATCATATTGAAACTTTCCAATAACATTTAACAGTATAAGCCTAAACCATAAACAAACTATAGAAAAAGAACACAAAAGTGAGCACAAACATTAAAAAAAATATTTTTTAAATATTTTTTATTGTGTAGGATTGCACATTAGCCTAGATACTCCTACATTAAGAAAAGTATTAATGTACAATTTTCTACTTTATAATATTTTATAGTAAGTGTGAGCATAATGTTGATAAAGAATTATGTATAATTTAAAAGTTAGATTTATTAAAGCATTTATATGTGTAATAATAGCTTAAATAAAAAAATTTATTAAAAGAGGATCATGATTTGGAGTGGAATTTCAAAGAAATGACAAAAATAGTTAAGTATGTCTACAACTAAAATAAAAATAGAAGTTTGAAACTAAACCAATAACAAACTCCTATTATAAATAATCTAAGAGGTGTGTATTTAATAATGATTATATTTATAAATTATGTATTAATTATTATAAAAAATATCTTGTATTAGGAAATAATTCATCCAATGTAAGCTTAAAATTACTTTTTGATATAAAAGGTAGCATGTAAATATAATATTTATGACTTGATTTGATCTATTAGTAAAAAAAATGTATTCTTGTAAAGAAAGATTATGAAATTAAATCTTGTAAAAGATAAGATATATATGCATCATAATGAAGCACATTTAAATACCTCCTACATAATAAAAATGAAAAATAATCTCATATTATATAAATTTAGTCAAAAAATATCATAAACTATAAAATAACATTTCCTTTCATTTTCCACCTAAACTTTTAAAAAAATATATCCTATATCTCAATTCAAAGTATCATTAGAATAAAACACCCACTTTGACCAAAATGTATAGAAACTCATAAACAATACTACCACTACTTACCAGTGATGCATGCAAACACATTCATATCCAAGAATCACATGATTTAAAATTTATATAACATAATTTAACTTTTCAATTTTTAGTTGACATTTACTCAAATAATGTTTAATAATCATAATTGACTATGATTAAAAATTTCTTTTAACTTTTGTTTCTCTACAGTGGGTAATTCATTTGAGGACACCATTTTATAACTAATTCATCACTAATATAATTTTTAAATTCCTCAAAAACAAAATCATGATGAAACTATTATAAGGCCCACTTGTCCATTCTCATTAAAATTTGTAAAAACAAATCATATTAGAAAAATAAGTCAAAAGGATTTTTAAACTATAATAGAGTACGCAGCATTAATAGTAGATAAAGAACAAAGAGACAAAATGCATAACTAACTAAATATATTAACAATTGTACATGAAGACATTGATTAGAGTTTTTAAAGTAATTTGTCATTACTTTGAGGCTTCTTCATCTTGTACTTATCAAGCTTAGCTTAAAGTTGAAATGGATAGGTTTAATGGACACTCTTACTAGATGACATTTGGAATGAATGGATTGTGATTGTAGAGTTGTTTTTTACATTAAAGTTTTAGGGATGGAGATAAATTCCAAAATTGATGTTTTATGTAAAGTAATCGATTTTTTTTAGTGGATTGAGCACCTCATCTTGGCATTCCATAAATGTGATTTAAGTGTTTGACTTGGTTTATTATGATTATGAGCATAAGAATTTGAATTTTTTTTTATTGTATTAGAATTTAAAGTTTGTGTTACATTAACTTTTTTTAAAGGTTTATTATATTAGTTGTTTGATTGTTATTATTTATATAAGTTTAGTATTAATTATGTTTTTGATTATATAAGTAGTGTTTACAAGGTGTTGTATTTATTATACAAAGAGTTCAAAGGGCCAAAAAAGAGCAAGTTCAAAACATTATTAAAAAGTATATAACCAAAAATAATGGAAATAGGACACAGACATGGTACAGAAACAACAGACCACACCACCTAGACCATAACACTAACTGTCTACATTTTCCCATTTTTGGACCAGGAGATTCAGAACATTGTCCCCAATCCAATTGGGTCATTCTCCCTTGGTATTAGATTATGTTGATTTTTAAATAATATTTGTAATATATAATAGAATGTATCATAAAAATGTGTGTAGGTTGTTTTTAATCATTTTTATTTTTTAGTCGTCTTGTTCATTGTTTAGTTTTTGTCTACTACTCTTTCAAGTTTTTATATTTGAATGTATTGATTGTGAAACATGTGCAATGGGCAGTGAAACTCATCACTAATTTGTAGTTTGGTTATCTCTTCTCACTTTCTTTTCAGGTGTTCATGTTTATCATGCAACTTTTGTCAATTCTTAAAGCTTGTGAACTATTGACTAGCTTTTAAACTAACAACAGGATGTAAAATTTCTTATGGAATTCATCATAAATTTTAGTTAGATTATCTCCAATAAAATCTTTATTTGAAATTATCATACTTATCATTAAACTTTTGTCTATTCTTGTGAACTTAAATACCTGCCTAATTTACACTTTGCAATAAAACATTATATACAATATGAAGCTCATCATATAACCACCTCTTTTTTACTTAACTTTTGTCCACAGTCCCAAACTTAAATACTTAGATGAACTCTTAAACTCACTAATATATACACTATATATTTAAGAATATATAAAAAATTAAAAGTTTGGTAGGTAACGCCTTCCTCTTATGAATTTTGGTCTTAATTAATGAAAGAAGCATGAGTACAAAGTCTAAGAATGACTTAGGCTAAGCATTTTTCTAAGCCTAAAAAGTCCGGGTGAGGTAGCATTGAAAATTATATACCTTTAAAGCCGAGTTTTGATTAATTTTAATATAAATTAAAGAGCCATGGGAGTGGTTGGGGGTTAGGAGACTTTTTTTAATATTAAAATATTTTAGATTTTTAATATCAAAGTTTTTAGTAAATGATTTTCATTTGTTTTCTATAATATTTAAATAATATTTTATAGGAATAAATTGCATTTTACATATTTATAGTCTAAATTTAATATAAGTAAGCAATTAAATTTAGTTTGAAGAGTTGAAATAATGATTGATACATGTATGTTTTTTAAATGGTAATGAGGGATTAGGACATAATTTTATGCGCTTTAAAGGCATTATATTGTAGATTACATTATAGCATCCAAAATTTTATTTGGTCATCAAATGTATAAATTCAAAAGTTCTAGCAAATAGTTGAGTTTTTTTTTCTTCTATTATGGATTGATTTTGCATATGTAGAAATGAACCTAGTCTATGGGTTTGATCTATATCCATAAAAATAATTTGCGCAATTCTAAATGTCTAGAATTTGTTTCTTTGCTCTTTAGGATATCTATATGAAAAATTAGTGTTGATGAACACCTTTGGGAGTTTGCTAAGTGAGGATCTTCTCCTTATGTCAAACCCCTTTATCCAAATTAATAGTTTTGAGTAATGACCAAAGATAAAAGCAATCATGTATTATGCCATATTTTTCACTAAACATAAATTTCAATGCAATTCTTTAATGTGTGGTGGATGTATCTTGCTTGCTATCATATAGGTGAAAAAATGAATTAGGGTTTGTTCATTATACAATATCCTAGCACATAAATCAACACATTTCATTCTCGAGTTGGAAAATAATGGTTAGTAAGAAGGAAGTTGTTTGAGCCTAAATTTAAATTATAATTTGAAATTTAGGTGGCTATTTTTGTGTCACTTACAAATTTCACCCAAGATAAAGAATAAATAAAATGTAGACCAAGACTAGTCCACATGGATTTGTGCAAATGATATCAAGTTAGATTCAAATTAATTTTCAACTTTTACATAGAAGCATGTCACCTTCAAATTAATCATTACATTAGGGGAACTCAAATAATGTGACTTCAAAACGAACGGAGAAAGTGCAAGGTGTGAAATTTTCACCCTTGCATTTTTTCCCACTTTGACTTGTCAAATTATAATGAAGATGCATGTCAAACTAAATAAGCAATTAACATGAAAGTAAAAATTCAAACTCATAAAAAGGATATAGATAATGATGACGATTTTGTACATTCTCCTCACAATGAACACTCCATCTTCAAACTTTTAAATATAAAAAGTTACAATGAGTAGCATCTATCACTAAAATAGGCACAAAGAACAATTACTTAAGAAATGTTAAACATAGAGTGGTACATTGAGCATAGTAGGATCCATGTGAAAATCTATTAGGTGTAGTAGGAAGCCAAGGAAGCCATGTGAAAATATATTAGCATGGTAGAAAGCTATCATAAGCATGAGATAATCATTGTGATTGAATTCATCAAAGGAATGTTAATGAATAAGCATGTCATGGATGAAAAAAATAGCATTGTATGATAAGCATGTCATAACATAGTAAGATGCTATCATGAAAACATATATAAAGAGGAAAAACTAGGTGCCCCTAATGTTGTACCCATTGAAGTTTATAAACATGTAACATAAGTATGTAAAGTTAAACACAATGTCATAATAGGTGGGCATGATAGCCATAAGTAAACATGGAAACTTCATAAGTAGGTGAACATGTAAGCATGATAACTATTGCCATTTCATGCCACCCTTTAATGGCCCATCATTGCTAACCGATTTGAGAGATCTTACATGAGCCATCTTGCATGAATTATCCTTGAAGGGTCCTAAAATTGGCTAAGTCCTAAGTTTTTGAGTTTATGGGCTTTCGCTTCCCTTCATACTTGCATGTTTCTCCATCACTCCCACTCTTTTTGGACTCTTCCTCATCTTCTCTTCTATCCATTTTCCCCTATTAGGTTTTGGAAATTGGCCTTACCCTTTAACCCTGATCGCTTCCTTCTAGTAAGTCACAATCCTTCCAATCGACCACTATAGCCCAACTAAATCTTTCAAGATTTTCCTAAGTGTTGCATTTTTGAACTTTGGGGGTCGGTCTTCCCTCTTACCGATTTCCATCTTTTCATTGTAGGAAAGAGCTTCCTCCTAACCCGCGATCTTGAAACATCTTTGGCCTTCGGTTATCATACTTTCATCTTTTTCCTTTCTTCCTTCTCACCTTCACACCTTCTTTCAAAAATTTGGCTAAGTGTTAGGTTTTCGGACTTTAGCCTTCGAGATTTTCCTTTACCTCTTACCTTTCTTTGGTAAGAGCTAACTCTTCTATCTAACCCCCAATGTCTCCTTTCAGACCTCGACCTTCGATCTTCCCTATTACCCTTTTCAAATCTATGATAAGGCGAGCCTCCTTCCGAACCTTCGAAACCTAAAAAAGGTGATCCTTTCAGAATTCGTAATTTTCTCCTTTGACCTTCTCTCTACTTTTCTTCTGGTATGTGGTATAGTGAACTCCCGAAGCTTAATCTAGTATGTGGTATATATAATGGAATGTATTATTAAAATGTGTTTAGGTTATCTTTAATATTTCATTTTTTTTAATTGTTATGTTCATTGTTTAGTTTTCGTCTACTACTCTTTCAAGTTTTTGAATTTGAATGTATTGATTGTGAAACATGTGCAATGGACAGTGAAAGTCATCACTAATTTGTAGTTTGGTTATCTCTTCTTACTTCCTTTTCAGGTGTTCATGTTTGTCATGCAACTTTTGTCCATTCTTGAAGCTTGTGTTGTTGACTAGTTTTTTATCTAACAACAAGATGTAAAATGCCCAATAGAATTTATCAATAATTTGTGGTTAATTTATCCCCAATCACATCTTTATTTTTGAATTGTCATACTTCTCTTTAAACTTTTATCTATTCTTGTGAACTTAAATATCTACCTAGTTTACAATGAAACATTATATATAAATATGAAACTAATCACTAATTAATAATTAAATTATCTATAACCACCTCTTTCTGAATTATCATGTTTCTCACTTATCTTTTTCCCACAATCCCAAACTTAAATACTTAGACAAACTCTTAAACTCACTAATATATACTCTATATATTTTTATCATTATTATTATATTTAAGAATATATACAAAATTTAAAGTTTGTTAGGTATCGCCTTCCTCTTATGAATTTTTTCTCTTAATTAAACAAAGAAGCATGAGTGCAAAGCCTAAGAATGACTTAGGCTAAGCATTTTTCTAAGCCTAAAAAGTCTGAGTGAGGTAGCTTTGAAAATTATATATCTTTAAAGCTGAGTTGTGATTAATTTTAATATAAATTAAAGAGTCATGGGAGTAGTTTGGGGGTTAGGAGACTTTTTTTAATATTAAAATAATTTAGAACTTTAATGTCAATTTTTTTTAGTAAATAATTTTCATTTATTTTTAATATATTTAAACAATATTTCATAGGAGTGAATTACATTTTACATATTTAAAGTACAAATTCAATATAAGTAAGAAATTAAATTTAGTTTGAGGGGTTGAAATAATAATTGATATGTATTTATGTTTTATAAAATGGTAAGGAGGGATTAGGACACAATTTTGTGTGGTTTAAAGATATTCTATTGTAGATTATATTCTATGATCCAAAATTATAATCAGTGATCAAATTTATGATTCAAAAATTTCTAACAAATAGTTGAATGTTTTATTCTATTTTATGGATTGATTTTGTATATGTGGAAATGAACCTAGTCTATGGATTTGATCTATATCCATAATAATAGCATGTACACTTCTAAATGTCTAGTATCTGCTTGCTTTGCTCTATAGGATTTTATATAAAAATAAGCAGTGTTGATGAACACCTTTGGGAGTTTGATAAGTGGGGATCTTCTCCTTATGTCAAACCCCTTGTAATGACCACAGACACAAGCAATCATGTATTATGCCATAAATTTTCACTAAGAATAAGTTTCAATGTAATTCTCTAATGTGTGGTGGATGTATCTTTCTTACTATCATATAGGTGGAAAAAGGAATTAGAGTTTGTCCTGTATACAATACCCTAGCAAATAAATCAACACATTTCATTCTCAAGTTGTAAAATAATTCCTATTAAGAAGGAATTTGGCTTAAGCCTTGATTTAAATTCCAATTTCAAAGTTAGGTGATCATTTTTTGTGTCCCTATGGACACAGAAAAAGTAATCCTTCTACATTTTCTCATGTTCAGGCCCTCCTAGTGGTTTTGGATTGATTTTACCTAGATTTAATGTTGTAACGTGGTCAACACATTCACATTAGGTCTTCGACCCTTGAGAATCATTAAGAATTCTAGGATGTCCTATAAAAGTGTTGTAACCCACTTTCACACTTTTCTAGGACCCTTTCATTAATTCACTTAAATAACCTCTTTTGATCACTTACCAAGTTTTATTTCAAAGTGTTGTAAATATTTGTAACAAACTTTCACGCTTTTTTGGACTTGTCATCACTAATTCAACCCTTTCTTATGTTTAAATGACCCCTTAATGCATTTTTCGGCCATAGTTAAGTGTATTTTTTAGAATATTCTCGTTAAACCTTATTAAATGCACTTTAATTCCTGACACCTAGTAAAATCACCCTAGTGGGACTAAGTCACCAACTGGGGTGACTTAGTCCCACTGAACACAAAAATCAAAATAATTTCAAATTTTTGGCAGGATTTTATTCTCTTAACCTTAAGGTCGGCCTATGATGTGTTATTTTCAGGAATTATAGGAAAATCAAGTAAATATAAAGGGTTTTTCTCTCATTTTCACCCCCACTAATTCATTCACTCAAGAAATTAATCCATTTTATTAATCATTTTGAAACATTCTAAGCATTCTAAGCACTTTCAAGCATCCATTGGAGCATCTTATTGCATATCTTCAAATTTCAACACCAAGGGTTTGGTGAGTTTGTGACATTGCATGTTATTCATTCATCATTCTCTCTTTATTTCATTTCACTATCTAGGGTTTGATTACCAAATTGGGGTTTGACCAAGGAAAACCCCTATTCTCTAACCTTTAACCCATTTTCCCCTCTTTGCATGTGTGTTTGCAGGTCTTGCATGTAGATTTGTCAAAGAGCAAGGTGTTAAAAAGGTGTTCTCAATCCATCAAAGTCATCAAAATCAAAAAATCCCTAATTGAAGCTCAGAGACCTCTTTCAACCCATTTTCTACAAAATTTGAATTGGACACCTGTCAGGAAAGGAAGTGTAGACCGAAAGCTACACAATCCTATCTCGAATTTCCTGATATTCCCAAGTGGACTAAGTCACCATCTATGGTGAATTAGTCCCAGTGCCACACTTGAAAAGTGGTTTTTGCATTTTTGGATACCCATTTGGTAGATTCTTATTCTAGCAGAATCTCCCTGAAACAAGACTAAGTCGCCCAGCTTGGCATAAGTGTCCCAGTCAGCTTTTCTAGTCATTTATGCAAAATTCCAGAGCCTCTCTACATAAGACTTTAGATTTTAGGTGTACCTCTCCAGCCTTGTTTAATTCTGTTATTGTTTACTTGCATTCTTAGGTGTTTTTGCATACATCATTGTGTCTTCAAACACTTTGCATTTCTTAGATTTTGCATTAATAAATCATTTCTTTCTTTTTTTAGTTTATTGCATTTAGACATCATATTTAGGCATATTTCATCCATCCTTGCATTGATTTTGAGTGCTAACATTGTATTTTGGCCCATCTTTCTCCTTTTAGGTGAAAAACCCTATAAGTGCTAGAAAGCCCTTGGAAGCCAAAATCTTTGTTTACATTTTGGTGAACTGAACTTTTGAACATTTTATTTCTGATTTCAAGTGCATTTGTATCCTAGGTTTAACTTGCATCAACATTGCATTAAGTTTTGCATCATTGTTTAATTTACATCTTAGGGCTTTAAAAATTGCATTAGTGAAAAGCTCGTATAGCTTACATTTTTGCATTATATTTCATTAGAAAACAATAAAATTCTGCATTTTCATACCATAAGCTCTGCATCTGAAAATCTGAAAAACATCAAATTGCATTTAATTTTTTTGAAAAAACTCAAAAAATCACCACTGGGACTAATTTGCCACATTGCGCGACTTAGTCCTTTTAAACATTTTGCACTATAATTTATGGCATTTTCTAAGCATTTTTTGTATTTCTATTTTATGCTATTGCATTGCTATTACAGTTTCCAAAATTGTAGTTATTAGCATTTTAATTGCTCTTAGTTTCATTGCATTTCAATTCACTTGCATTTAGAAACCTTTGCATGAGTGTTTGGTGTCCTATTGCTAATACCTTAGTGAAACGAAGCTCAAGACTCATGTTATCCCACGATAATACACCTGTTGTGGATCTTGGATTCTCTAATGCTTCCACTCCTAGTATTGCAACTAGTACACTAGGCATGGAACCTACCTTTAGCAGTGCTTTGCGTTCCAATAACATGCAATTTGGCACACAAAACAATCACATTCCTCAAGACAAAATCATTAACAATCATGAGGACTTAGCACATCTACAACATAACATGTGTCTTGAAAACATTTCAACCACTACAATTCTTGCTATAGAAAACATCCATCATCTGCTTGAATGTAACGAAGGATTAGATGTTATGTAACAAATTGTTGAGATATACCATAAACATATTCCTTCCACCTCTAGTACATCTCAACCAAAAAACACTATGGTTAGTCAAAGAGGAATAAACACTCCTCCTCCTTCAATAGTAGCATCTATACCTACCTATACCACTCCCCAAGTCACCACCACAATGCAACAAGTTAGCAATGCGATACCTTCCTCAACTATTCCTGCTAGCATTCATAATTCTTATGTGACATTGCATGCCCTATCTTCTTCCCCCATACCATCTATTAGCATTCCATTCACTTGCCCTACCACTACATACACTCCATCACCACTTTCCCTTCCACCTCCTCCCACTTACACTATCCCTCTCATAACACAACTTTTCCAAACCATCTCCTTCATGCAAAAACAAATATCAACCATAAACCAAAATCAGAATGGGCCACCCACCTATTATGTCTGAAGTATCCCACTATCTTTGGAAATCCTACGAACATTGATGCCACAAGGAATAGAGATGCCTAGATTTGAGAAGTATGGACGGAAGGGTGATACTTCTAACCATGTTAATGCTTACACAACCTTTTGTAGTGACTTTGTCCTTGATGATAAATTGTTGGCCAAATTGTTTCCTAGGACTTTAAAAGACACTGCCTTAGAGTGGTTTTCATCCTTACCAAATAATTCAATTCATTCATTCAATGAACTAGTTGATGCATTTATAAATCATTTTCAAGTGCATATGACTCCAAAAAATACCTTGGCCTATTTGATGAGATGCAAACAACATGAAGAATAAAAGGTAACTGATTTTATCTCATGATATCAATCACTTTACTCTCAAATTGATGTCAAGATTCTTGATCTACATCTTCAAAATATGTTTATTGAAAACTTGCAAACTAAACTTCAGGATAAACTCACAATGATTAAATTTCCCTCCTTTATGCACTTGTGTACAACCCTTTGCGACTATCACAATGCGGTTAGCAGTCATGATGCAAATTCCACTTCTAACTAAGCTGAAAATTTTGAACATGGCACTTCAAACAATTCACAACCCTTTAGAAAACAAAACAAAGGATTTTTACAGTTCAATCCCCCTCAACAACCAACTCAACCCATCAACAACCAAGTAGCAGTCATCAAAAATATGATACCTTAGAGTTATGGAGATCCAAAATGACAACTTACACCTTTACCAGACACTCTTAATAATACAATGTCCCAACTTTTGAAGCAACAAATGATTACCTTACCTACCATTAAACCACTGGATCCTACTAAACCTTTACCTCCAACCTTTAAACCCAACGTTTATTTCCATTATCATAGACAAAATGGCCATAACATAGAAAATTGTAAGCATCTTAAACACCTTGTGCAAGACCTCATTGATTCTAGTCGTCTATCTATTTCAAATGTTAATGTTCAAGGCAACAAGTCTATTGCCCCACCCAATCAAAATTTACAAATTTTCAACCGATCCAATGCCCAAACATAATGTGTTCGTTGTAAAAGCTAGTGAAACTCATAAAAATGATGTGATGAATGTTCATACAACTATTGAACATCCTGATCCTATTCCACATACCACTCCTATTAATCCTATGAATGAAATGGTAGGTACAATAAACGTTATCCCTCGTAAGGGCCAACCTAAGAATATCTTGATATTACTTTTTCTTCCAAGGAAATCCTCCCAAATCTTCCCGATGGTCCTCTTTACATAGTTGGTTGCATTTATGATAATCCCACTAATGGGATACTCATAGATCTTGCCTGTGGAGAGAATGTGATCACTGAGGAATTTTTGGTATTACATGATCTTTATCAAGATGATTATGACAAACCGAGAGAATGGGTAAAAACACACAATGGTTTTACTTTCCCTACGATAGGATCAATTGTCTTTCCATTATAGATAGGACCTAAAATAGTAGATGTTACATTCCCCATCATCCCGCAATCGGATCAATTTCGTTTGTGGCTAGGCCATCCATGGCTTCGCTCAATGAAAGTTGTCCCTTTGGTCATACACAAATGTTTAAAGTTTTCGCTTGACAATGACATATTCACTGTTCACCATAGTGGCTTTAACCATTTTTCTTCTAAAGGAAACTTCTCCTTATAAGCCTTTTGGCCTAAGCCCATGGAACCTATCACACCTCACAAAGACTTCTTTTTCATTGCTTACCAAAAGTTTAAAACAAAGAAAATTGTCAAATTTTCCCTCTGCAACACGTCCCCGTCCACTTCTAACACTCCTATCCTCAATGAAAAAATACTTCAACCTGAACAAGAACAAACCCATCAACCTCAACCAACACTTGAAACTTCCCCCACATCATCCAAACGACCAAGAGATAATGATAACAACCTCATCTTTCCTCCTTATATAAAATAGGTTTATAAAGCAAAGGAGAAAGTGGATGAACAACCTTCCATGGTTCCTTTTGGTCCTCCCCTTGGGGAAGATAAGCAACCAATGGTTGATCAACCCACTCCTTCACAAACACAACTTGACAATAGAACCAAAAGAAATAGAGGAGCTAGGGAGAGTAGGTGTAGACATCGTGCCCTTATTGACCAGTTACAAAATGAAGAAAATAAAGAAAATAAAAATCGGCACTTGGCAGAAGCAATCCATGACGATCCTCCTCCCCAATCACAACAAAATGATCCAATACAACAACAGAACTCATGATACACCCTTCATTGGACATTATCATCCATCCTCCTATCATGATTAATCTGGATGATGATGATGAGATCACTAAAATAGACGAAGAGGTGCATAATGATTTGAATACATTATTTTCCTCTTCCATGAGCTTAAATGACAAATTTCCTAAAACAAGTGTAGAACCTGGTACTTCCCCTAGTTCGGCACTTACACTCTTCCCTTTAGCTAGTTTTCCACCCTCAGCACATCATGAACATGATTGGGAGGTGGATGACTTGCTTGATGATCGACTTGCATTTTCCTTACTAGTCCTCTTTTTCTTTTTCTTTTGAGTGTGCATATGTGTATCGTGTTCCCCCGTGATGTGTCATTTGATGTTCTCCTCTCTTTGTGACATTCCTCTATTTGTACCTTCATTCTTCTACATGTCGTACATCACTTTTGCCTTTGTCTTTTTACTTTTTCTTGTGTTTTCCTTTTGGGGATGACACAAAGTGTTGAGACTCCCTATGTCTCTTCCATGTTGACCCAAAAGGTCTTTCTATTTTCTTTTTCACTTTGTTTTGTGTTTTCCTTTTGGGGATGACACAAAGCATTGGGATGCCCTATGTCTCTTCCATATTGACCCAAAAAGTCTTTCTATTTTATTTTTCGCTTTGTTTTGTGTTTTCCTTTTGGGGATGACACAAAGCGTTGAGATGCCCTATGTCTCTTCCATGTTGACCCAAAAGGTCTTTCTATTTTCTTTTTTTCTTTGTTTTTTGTTTTCCTTTTGGGGATGACACAAAGTGTTGAGATGTCGTATGTCTCTTCCATGTTGACCTAAAAGGTATTTCTATTTTCTTTTTTCCTTTTTTTTGTGTTTTCCTTTTGGGGATGACACAAAGTGTTGAGATGCCCTATGTCTCTTTCATATTGATCCAAAATGTCTTTCTATTTTCCTTTTCGCTTTGTTTTGTGTTTTCCTTTTGGGGATGATGCAAAATGTTGAGAGGCCCTATGTCTCTTCCATGTTGACCCAAAATGTCTTTCTATTTTCTTTTTCGCTTTGTTTTGTGTTTTCCTTTTGGGCATGACGCAAAGCATTGAGATTCCCTTTGTATCTTCCATGTTGACCCAAAATGTCTCTATTTTCTTTTTCACTCTTGTTTTGTGTTTTTCTTTTGGGAATGACACAAGGCATTGAGACTGAAATGTCTCTTTCATGTTGATCCAAAAGGCCCCTTTTTCTTTTTCTTTGCCTTTTCTTTTGTCTTTTTCTTGTGTTTTCCTTTTGTCTTTTTCTTGTGTTTTCCTTTTGGGGATGACATAAGGCATTGAGACCGAAAATATCTCTCTCATGTTGACCCAAAAGCTTTTCCTTTTTCTTTCACCTTTTTGTTTTCTTTTTGTTTGTGTTTTTCTTTGGGGACGATGCAAAGCATCGAGACATCCTATGTCTCTTCCATGTTGACCCAAAAGGATCTTTCTTTTTCTTTTTGTTCGCTCTCTTTGTGTCATTCTTCCAGTTCTATGTATTTGGGGAATGATGAAAATTTTGATCTCTTTAAACAAAACATTGCAGCAACGAACATAATTGGCCCCAAATCCATAGATCCCTCATGTGGGCAACCCCTTTCTTTTCTTATCCCTTTCTCTCACATGATGCAGCCTTACTCAGAAACATATGACTTGGCATAGGGGATATCCAAGTTGGCTCTCATGACCTCTTTCTTTTTTGCATTATTCATTTTGCTACTTTAAAGTAATTGCTCACAGAACAATGTGTAGAAATTCCTTTAAAGTGGGGTCATACATTGGCATTATTCATTTGCATTTTTCTCTTTCCTTGGTTCTTAGTGCAGCCTTGTTACTTCATAGGATGCATTTGTCGCTTTGTGGATGACATTGGGTGTAGTTTCCTTCATGAGCGTGATCTATCTTAGCATATTGCATTCCTCTTGGTGGCTTGATGTGATGCAATGCATCCCCTAAGTTGTGAATCTTCTATTCTTTGATTGGTACTCTCTTGGAGACATTAGACACAATGCTCCCTAAGTTAAATACCTCGCATGAACTAAGCAAGACTCTTTTGAACATTCTTTTGCATGTTGCATTTTGCATTTGTTATATGGCCACCTTACATAATGTAGCTTGCATGCCTGTGGAGCCATCTTTTTTGTTCATGAGCTCCAAGCATACGAAGCTTTGCTTGTCTCATGAAACTTGAAATGCTATTTTATTTTCTGGCACCTTATTAAAGTTATCAAAAGGTATAACTTTGGTATGGTTGAGTGGGAATCCCATTCTAAGGCATGACTTGTCCCCATAGCCACCTCTGTGTGTGTGAGTACATACAAGCCATGAGTGTATGTTTCTCACCTTTTTAGGCCTTCTCATGTGGTGGAAAACCATGAGTTTTGTTGCCTCAGAGTGAGTAAACATTTCTTTTATGAACAAGCAGCCTAGATTTGATCCACAAAAGGATGGACAAACGATCGAAGCTTGATCAAACTTTCTCTTTTCTTTCTCCCTCTTCATTTTCATCATTCTCATGTGTGTTTCTTTTTGCTCATGTTTGGCTTTCCATAGGATCTTCATCCTGGGGGATTTATCATCCCTCTTGAACATTTTTGTCTCATCTTGCTAGCATTAGTTCATTGAAACCTCTCTTGATTGCATGATCGGCTACTTTAGTGTGAGTTTAAAGTAGGTTCATCCTCTCACCAAAGTGGGGGCTAACTGTTGACACCGAAAAAGTAACCCTTCTACTTTTTCTCATGTTCAAGCCCTCCTAGTGGTTTTGGCTTGATTTTTCCTAGATTTAATGTTGTAATGTGGTCAACACATTCACATTAGGTCTTCAACCCTTGAGAATCATTAAGAATTCTAGGATGTCTTATAAAAGTGTTGTGAAGTGTTGTAACCCACTTTCACACTTTTCTAGGACCATTTCATTAATTCACTTAAATAACCTCTTTTTTATCACTTACCAAGTCTTATTTTGAAGTGTTGTAAAGATTTGTAACAAACTCTCACACTTTTTTAGACTTTTCATCACTAATTCAACCCTTTCTTATGTTTAAATGACCCCTTAATGCACTTTTCGGCCATACTTAAGTGTATTTTTTAGAATATTCTCATTAGACCTTATTAAATGCACTTTAATTGTCGACATCCAGTAAAATTTCCCTGGTGGGACTATCGCCACCTAGGGAAACTTAGTCCCATTGGGCATAAAAATCAAAATAATTTCAAATTTTTGGTGGTATTTTATTCTCTTAACCTTAAGGTCGGCATGTGATGTGTTATTTTTGGGAATTATTGGAAAATCAAGTATAAATAAAGGGTTTTTCTCTCATTTTCACCCCCACTAATTCATCCACTCAAGCAATTCATCCATTTACTTAATCATTCTAAAACATTCTAAGCATTCTAAGCACTCCATTGGAGCATATTGTTGCATATCTTCAGATTTCAACATCAAGGGTTTGGTGAGTTTGTGACATTGCATGTTATTCATTCATCATTCTCTCTTTATTTCATTTCATTATCTAGGGTTTGATTACCAAATTGAGTTTTGACCAAGGAAAAACCCTATTCTCTAACCCTTAACCCTTTTTCCCCTTATTGTGCATGTGTGTTTGCAGGTCTTGTATGCAAATTTTTCAAAGAGCAAGGCGTTAAAAAGGTTTTTTCAATCCATTAAAGTCATCAAAATCAAAAAATCCCTAATTAAAGCTTGGAGACCTCTTTCAACCCATTTTCTATAGAATCTAAACCAGACACATGTCAGGAAAGGAAGTGCAGACCGAAAGCTACAGAATATTGTCTCAAATTTCCTAAGATTCCCAAGTGGACTAATTCACCATCTATGGTGAATTAGTCCTAGTGGCAGGCCTGAAAAGTGGTTTCTGCATTTCTAGATACCCATTTGGTAGATTCCTATTCCAGCAGAATCTCCTCGAAATAGGACTAAGTCGCCTACCTTGGCATAAGTGTCCCAATCAACTTTTCTAGTCATTTCTACAAGATTCCAGAGCCTCTCTACATTAGACTTTAAATTCCAAGTGCACCTCTCCAATCTTGTTTAATTCTATTATTTTTTACTTGCATTCTTAGGTGTTTTTGGATACATCACTGTGTTTTCAAACACTTTGCATTTCTTAGATTTTGCATTAATAAATCATTTCTTTCTTTTTTTTAGTTTATTTCATTTAGACATCATATTTAGGCATTTGCATCCATCCTTTCATTTATTTTGAGTTTTTACATTGCATTTTGGCCCATCTTTCTCCGTTTAGGTGAAAAACCCTAGAAGTGCTAGAAAGCCCTTGGAAGCCAAAATATTTGTTTACAATCCTTTGCAAATTTAACCCAAGATAAAGAATAAATAAAATGTAGATCAATATTATATCCTTTCATATTTTATCATGAATCATACAAGGATATGAAGGAATGATCACAACACACAAGGTTTGACAATAAGTGATTCTAGAGAGCTCTTGTTATAGCCAAGAAGATCTACAACTAACATGAATAATAAATCATTTAAGCTAACACATTTCCTAGAATTTATTCATGGAAAGAATCTATAATATTCAAGATCAAAAGAGAGTAATGGAATGACCTGCCCTAAAACATTATTTAAATGAGCTAGAGTTTTTTATTAAATAAGGGTACCGATTTCTCTACAACATGTTCAATCTTTAGTTTGCAAAATTAGGAAAAAATAATTTATGTTAATCTTATGATCAAAACTTTCACTTTAAAATATTAATAAAATAGCTTTTGATTCACTAATTAAAATTTAAGCTTAATTTTCACATAGGAAAATTGCAAATAAACTTATTCATTCACAACTTTACATCCTCTTCCAACCATCCTAAGGTGACTTGCATAATACACCACTCCTTTAAACAATCTAGGACCCTTTGCAACAAAATTTGACTAAAACACCTAACATAAACCCAAATTTCCTAGTGTTAGAACCTAGATCTGATACCAAATGCCATGCCCACAACATTGACCACCTATACACAACACAAACCCCATTTCTTTTAAAATTTATAACTCAAGGTGAGATAAAATTGATGAATCACCTTTGTGTATTTGATGGTATCAAGTTTATGATTCCATCATATATGTTTCACACTTATGACAAGGAAGGAAAGACCTAATTTAGTCTAGGAGAATTTTTTTTTCTATTAAGAATTGTATGTAAAAATTATAAAAAAAAAACATCAAAATTACCAACTTAGCACATTGGTTGACCACATAGGTTATTTTTAACCAGATAAGCTTATTATTCTTTCAAACAAATTTACAATATTCTCTCTTTGCACAAATCTATAGATATACATATTACCAGTTTTAAAATATAAAACCTATCAATCACAATAGTTATAAAGACTAATAGCAATAGATTACAAAGTTATAACTAATTTTCCCATTGTTGCTCAGATGATCTTGTTTACTTTACGTTGTATTTTTCAAAAAATTGTAAGTAGATTTTTATATAAGGAGAATTATTTATTTGCTTGAAGGGCCATTGCCTTCCATTTTTTATCCCTACCTTATTGATTTCCACATCTTCATCCTTCATCAGATTTGAAAATTTATCTTTATAGCTCTCCATTGTGGTTATCATCTACATAGAGACATTATAATGGGTGAATCTTCACAAAGACTTAGTAAGTATTCTCCTAGTACCCTTGAAAATATCCTCATTCATAACTTTGAAATTTTCCCAAAGAATATAAGAAGTTAAAATAACCCAAAACATATTATAAGAATGATTTAATCCTTCTACATAACCAAGTGTCATTTCCAACCAATTAATTTTTCCTTTGTCCCCCCATCCTACCAAATTAGATAAAAACATCTTCCAAATTTCTTTAGAAAAAATACACTCAAAAAAAATGTGCCATATGTTCTTGAGTTTCTTACAAACTGAACAGATGTTTTGAAGGGAAGAGGAAGAAGAGAGTGATATTTTCTATAACAAGAATAGTCATTTGAAGCAAGAATTTTTTTTCTCAAGGATATTAGACCATAGGATTTTAAAAAAAATATTGCCCATTGTGCCTCATGTAGATCAAAAACCTAGGAATTTTTTAGGTGCTTCTGAAGATCATGGGAATATACTAGAGATTTATAAAAAAAAAATGGTTTTAAGTTTGAAATCTTAGTGCCTTCAGCCCAAGTGGGAATCTCAAGAAACTCCTTTTTCTCAATTCTACAAATGGGAAACTGAATGATCTTGCAAGCTTCCCTAAGAATATTGTAATTTCTCCATTGAGATGGAGGGAGATTAAACTCAACACTCAACTCATTGCAGGACTTAAGCTATTTATTAGATAGTATGTCTTCAAAACATCTAATTCCTTTTAAATGTTGTGATTTTACTAAGAAACCTTGTAATAATGCAAGGAACTTGTTCTTATTCTCAAGATTCCACCATATTGACCTCTCAGTGCTCAAGGTCCCTTTGTTATGATTCAAGAACCCACTATTGTCAAACTGACATCTAATGATCTCCCATGATTTCCAAATGCTTTTGAACACATTGTATCCAACAAGATTAGGAGAATTCTTTCTTACTCCCAACTATGAGGATATCCAATTTGATCTAGACAACAACACAAGACAAATCAAAAGGAGATAAATTTGTTTTTAAAATTTCTTAGCTAAGTAAAGTATGAATATGGGCTCCATCATCTAAATAGACCCTTAATGGAGAATATTTCTTTCCTAATTTAGATTCTCTTAACAAATTTTGTACTAATACATTATATCTAGCAAACCACTATAATTTTATATAACTAATCATGTATATTGGTCAAATATCATTAACTGTGCTCTTATATAATATTATTGCTTAGAAAAAAATATTATGTTAACAGGGCTATAAAATTCAAAATATAATAATTGTTTTAATACTCCAAATTAATAACCATATGTGATATTGAGTTCTAATTTTCAAATACTATTCCAAAATTATTAACAAAATAAATTGTTTCAACAAGGTTCATTAAACTTGAGCCTAAATAACTTTAATTAGATTGCTGAAAATATCATTCTTCAAAAACTCAAGGTTGAATATTAATTTTTTTAATCTTATTATAGAACCCCAAGAGTTTATTCATATGTATTTGTTATCACTATTTTCTTAATCTTTATTTTTTAAAATTATGTGCATCTAAAGTTGAGGTCTCCAACTTGAATAGGAAATTATTTTGCTAACTTGAACAATAAATAAATACTTCTCAAAACAAATTTAAACTTCATTAGATTTAAACTTCTACTAACTAAAACTAAATTATAACCAACCTATAACCAATTGTTTCCCTTTATATTTTCCCCTTGAGTTTTTGGTTATCATTTAGAAAATTCAAATTGACTTTCATCGATCACTTTATGGTTCTATTGTTCCTCAAAATTTTCAATTGAAAAAAAGAAGTATTTTGAAATTTGTATTCTACTTTCAAATTTATTGCATGTTTCATTATTTGTTGCAAGTTACACAAGCTTTCCAAATTATTTTAGATTGATTAAATATATATACATATAATTGTTTGTTGCAAATTTCATTCTAGATCACAAGATGGAGGAAAATAAATTGGCAGATTCATAATTGTTAGGATTTGGTGTTGTACACCATTACATAAAATGTTATATTATAATGTAATTAAAAATTTATTTTAGTTGTGGTGCACCTAGGAGATGTGTTTAGCCACATTAGATCATTATTTGGGGTCACTTGTAAAGTTGTATTGTAATATTGGGTAATTATTTAATGTGTGAGAGACATAGGATAATAATTTAATATTTGGGGAAATCATTTAATAAAGTGAAAACTTAATACCCAATATTAAATGAGGGGTCAATGGTTTTGTCTTCACATGGTTTTGTGGCACAATATTTTATCTTACCACTTGGTTGTATTTGTGTGATCTTGTATCTATAAAATTAAACACATGTTTAGTGGTTAAGGTTGGTTAGGCGAGTGGGTTGTCATTATTGAGTCTTTCTGAGGAGTGGGGCAAGTGCAGAAAGATGGGGGACCAAAAAGTGGCCACCCCACTTTCAAATTTAGAAAAATCTATAAATCAAGCACATTATAACGTGCTCACATTCTTTCCTATTAAAACAAAAAATCAAAACCTCATTTCATTATTTCCTATCATTTGCTAAAAACCTCCTTTGCAGCCTACAAACCTTGCATAACGCACTCGCATTCTAGGAAGCTCAAAACCGCTCAATTTCTTCATTGAATATTTGTGAAAATATATGACCACAACATTGGGGAGGTCGAAGGAGTAATTTATTTCTTTTTTTTTGTGAATTTTGTATTAAATAGGTAGATTTAATATGTTTTTTGATGTAAATTTATTTAATTTTCAAGAAATGTTAATGCACCTTCAAATCCTCCTCAAATTTCTCCTCAAAATCCTAATTCACCTCATGCTAAAATCCTTCCTGAAGAACAACCTCAACAAACACCTCCAATAATTCCTCATCATGCTCTAGGAACTCAAGAAAATTTAATGGGGAAAATTGAAAATAAAAATAAAAACAAATTGAGGAGTTAATTGCAAGGTCAAGAGATCTTGCAAGAACAACCTTGCATAGAACCATGCTTGCTCAATCACTTGAATCCAAAATATCTCATGTAGATTCAATTAGCAAGAAAATAACCAGTTGGTCTGAGAAGAGACAAGAGTTTAGACAATTTTATACAAACAAATTATCATATAAACAAGTTAAAATGAAAAAATTACAAAATTTGAATTATGTGCACTATTCACGAACCCTAAAAAAAATCAACCTTTACATCCTGCAAGCAAGAGGTTCCCTATCCATTGGTGCAACCGTCAAGGGATAAAGAACATTTTTTTAGAAAAGGTGGTGGATGGTTTTTGACCATCCTCCATGCAACAACAATGAGGTGCCACAATATTTTTTGAGGAAACTCTATTGTGAGTTTTTCCTCAATAAAATCCCAAACTATTTTGACATGCGAGAGTTCTAGAGTAGAGGTGGTGGCTCCACATAGGACAGAGCAGGGACATGTATTGACACATAGTAGCCAGTGAGACCACTTGCTAGACTAGGATATGAGCATGTGACTATCCCTTCCATTTGTGAAGGAGAGTGTTGAGGTGGATACATTGCAGTTGATGAGTTCCTTCATGCAGAGCCTCATACAACATACTAGTCCTCTAGGATAGGGTGAGGTAGGTGATTCTTCGAGGAGTAGAGTTCCACCTCATTTATGTTAGGCTTGTGGGTCACTATGTGTTTATGATCCTAAGGATAGTCAAGATGCAGGTACCTAGGGTACATCTATAGCTAATGAGATGGTGATGACATATGCCCTCTTGAATGACACATTCAGCCTTGATAGTCAAGTAAATGTTAGAAAGTTAATTTAATTTAATTTAAGATAACAAGTTTCCACAATCCATATTGCTAATTGTTGAATGATTTTTGGATTCGATTGTGTGATAATTTTTTTCAAGATGCAAAAAATGATCACATAATCGAATCTAGAAATCATTCAGCAATTACTTTAATTTATTAAATTTCATTTTTGAAATGCAAGATTAACTAAATTAGTTGAATGATTATAATGAAATTTCAAAGTCATGGTGTTCACTATGTTCTTAGCAGTCCTCCACCTCCCTATTGCACGGTGATTTCTACTACAGAGGTATGTAACTAGTAAAGAATTATAAATATTACATGTGAATATCTAAACGTTATATGAATGGTATTCTTATATCTCAATTTGGATGTTGAATAGGTTAATCTTGGACCTTTGACAACAACACCTAGTAGTGGAGGTGGTAATCAAAGTTTCACACAAGTAATACATAGTATTTTTAATTTTAAAATAGAAAGTTTTATTTCATAATTGAATAATGTTTAATGACTTGAAGGTTCTAGATAGTTTGTAAGTATGCTTTGTACTTTTTAATTAATTTGATTTCAAGTTGTTATGTACTTCATAATCTATGAATTTCATTTGTTCATGTTGTTGACCTCCAAAAATATAGGCTAGTGTACGAATTAATTATCCACCTTCTATAGACCTCTTTATTATATTACCTCTTGGGAACTTCTATAAAATTGCTACCAACTTAGCTAGTCTAAGTGATTATGTTGATTCATCCATCCTCCAACTCCCAAGCTAGTGTAGAATACACAATAAAAATTACTTTGAGTTTTCCTAAACCACATTTTTAGATTTTGTAGCAATAGTTAGACAAGTGATGTTGAAAACATATCATTTAACTCATGAGAGTAACAACAACAATATTTTTTAGTGTGAAATGGGTACTTTATCTAACTAGTTCATTCTCAGCTAGTTGTCCACTAAATTCCTCTTCACACTAGCTTAATTTTACATAGGGATAAGGTGGTTGAGCCTTTAATGACATGAGTTGTCACACCTCATTTGGCCTATATAACCAAGGCATTTCCTTTGTAATCTTAAATTCTCAAGTTGAATATAGCTTTGTATTCTTGAGAGGAATACAGTTTATTCCTCCTCATATTTTTGGTTTTTCTTTCCTTCAGTCATTAGATTCCTGGGTAGGCTAGTTAGAAAATCTGAAGAGAAATGGCATGCTACTTCTTTCTCTTCCAACAAATAGGGCCAGAACCATAGTGAAAACTATAGCCGGATGTGGACTTGTGATCATCAATATCACCAGCCCAATCAGAATTTGTGTATCCCAATAAGTCTGAACTTGTGCTTGTTGAATAGTGAATCCCATACCGATGAGTGCCCTAGATGTAGTGCAAGATGTGTTTGGCAGCTTTCCAATAAAGCTCATGTGGTTTTGTCATCTATTGTGACAACCAGAGTGCCATCCAGATCTCAAAGAACCTAGTCCATCATCAACGAACCAAACACATCAAGATCCATATGCATTTTCTTCGGGGATTGATTCAAGAGTAGGTCATTGATTTGCGATACTATCCTACTGCAGATCACATTGTAGATATATTCACCAAACCCTTCATTGAGAGAAAGTATGTTCATCTTGAGTATCTCTTGGGGGTGAGGCACGTCTCTTATGGGGGGATCACTTAGACCTTCTCCATTTAGCTTCTCATGGGAAGGATTTTTTTCCCACTGGGTTTTCAACTTCTTTATCATTGAGAGGTTATTATGTACATGGGTACCTCATCATGCCTAGTAGTTAGGACCCATATTTTCATCTTTGCATTATATACTTCTCCCTAAGTTGCATTTAAGGGGGGGTGTTAGTGTGAAAGGGGTACTTTATCTAACTAGTTATCCACTAAAGTCCTCTTCACACTAGCTTAACTTTACATAGGGATAAGATGGTTGAGCCTTTAATGACATGAGTTGTCACACCTCATAGGATTCCAACACTTGTCATAATCTGATTGCATCTATCTCTCCCCTTGTCCTATACAACCAAAGCATTTCCTTTGTAATCTCAAATTCTCAAGCTGAATATAGCTTTGCATTCTTGAGAGGAATACAATGTATTCCTCATATTTTTGGTTGTGCTTTCCTTTAGTCATTATATTCCTGGGTAGGCTAGGTAGCAAATCTCATAATATTGATGAACACACAATGAATAATCCTCAAGAAGAGGTTGTTGATACACCTCCTAAAGAACCAAGAGTACACACACTTGAACTTAATGATGTTAAAGTTGAATGTGAGTCATAATTAAGTGACAAAGGCTATATTGAGGTAATGGATATAGAGAAAATTAGTTCACTTTTAGAAGTATCAAAAATAGAAGAATTTTGCAAGATGTTGAAGCACAAAAAAAATCCTAGATCTTTTTCTAAACATTAAAATTTTCAATCTTCTCAAATATAAATAATCCTCCTCTCATATTGATTTGAGTGATTTCTCATTAGTAGTCATTCATCCACCCCCTAAATATAATTTCAATGTCATCAATATAGGTTGTGGGAGTATGAACTATAACAATTTTTCAGGTAGAGAAAATTCATTTATCTTGATGATCTTATGGTTAGCTTAGCCGAAAAATCTTAGAGTGCAATAAAGTTAATTATGGTTACATAAATTTTGTACAATTTGGTCTCCTAGAAAGGAATATATTGAGAGTTTTGATAGTTCTTATTTTGATATTGAAGAATATTTTGCATAATGCTACCCAAATAATGAATATCCCATAGCTCTAAAATAATAAAGATCCTATCACTCCTCCATCAACCACATCTAGGAAAAATTGACATCCTATCCATTGAAACCAACCACCTTTGTCCATTTTGGTTCCTAGAAAATGAGTAATTGGAAAATCCCTATAATTCATAGCTACCTTATAATAGATTTGTGTGTTTCTTCTTAAGTAATAACTATATCATCACAAATAGTATGTGGAAGGTCATGAAATATCAAATTAGAGTATTTACCCTTCACAAATAATTATTCATCAAACACATTCATATGTATTCAAACCAAGGATTCCAATGCATCATAAATAACCTTCTTGATAAGAATAATAAGGATGCTACACCTGTGAACACTAGATTAAAATCTCCTAACATCAAATGATTACATATCATTGTTCCACCAATGAACTTTCTACTACAAATCCTTTCATTGAGACCATCACCCCCATAAACATTTTTTCTAGCATCCCCATCACCAATCCTTTCATCACCCCCATGATAAATCCCTTTCTTAATCCCATCACGCCTATCACCAATCCTTTCATTGACCCCATGAATAACCTTAATAATCTATCTCCTAAATTCATCACCCTAGATCAACAAAGTCACACACCATTTCACATCCTCCATAGTGATGATTCTATCATCACCTTCATGGGACTTCAAGATAATGTCTCCCTGAAGGTTCATAAAACAAGATTTGAAATAGAATTGGATGAATTAACATATCCCAAAGAACACATTTCCTATATTGCTCATAAATTTTAAGTTGTGATACTGAAATGCTATTCTTATGAAAGTCTATTAGGTTCAAAATGGTATTTATTTTTCTCTAGTAAACATCATCCTATATAAAACCAAATCACATTATCAAGTAAGTATTCACTGTGCAATGGTAAAATATAAACTCTAATCTATCCATGATACAATAAATCCTAATAAATCTCCTTGTTATGTCATATTCACTGTAGTTATGAGATTCATAACTATACTAAAACTAACACAATAGTCCAATAACCACCTATTAAACTATGAAGCAATATATAGTTCAATAAGTACTCAAAATTTTGTTGACTATATCATACATTATAAGCCATGACCTGTATCACTCTTCTAGTTTTTTTTTATGCATAAGAGAGATTATATTATATTGGATGCCAAAAAATACATAACGTTTGCAATCACAGGATTTATGGAACCAAATTCCCCATCCAACTGATATCAACACCTTCCCTAGAAAAATCCCTAAGCGGCCACCAAAATTTGCAGACCCATAACCAAATGGACTAACTCCAAACTTACATAATTAACACCAAGGCGATCTTTGTCGAACTCATTAAAAACAAAATTTTAGCTACATTAATAACAAGCTACTTAAGCTATTAACATAAATTATATGATTCCTAGACACCAATAGACCCGACACCACCAACACTAGTTAAAATCCATTCATCTTGGTGAACTGATCAAATTCCGCCACCTATTCAAACCCTTCTACCGAGTCCATTGAAAGCAGCTTCTTCAAGAAACTTACACCATAGGTCACAATTTGGTGATGATTGACTAGTGGCATTCCTTTGAGCTCCAACAATAGGGGATATATTTTTATAACCTCACCCATCACCTTTACAAGCAGCAAGTTGTGGGGCCAAGGAGTGCCACGACCCAGTAGTGCAGACTTCAACACTTCATCCAAACCACCCAAAATCTCACTTTTGAAGAGCTTGCACACCGTTATTTTTTCCTCAACCTTAGGAGTCCTCACATCCAACATCAACGCCAAAAAATGAGAGATGATGTGACTATTGACCCTGAAGGTCTCCTGGTTCTTCACAAAGTCCTTCCCTAGTATCATCTTAACTGTGACCACCACATGAGGATCTATCCACAATAAAATCCACTTCAACCGCTGGTCATTTATATGCTTAAAGGTTGTTTGCCTCACCTTGCAATCCAATTATATGGGGGAATCCTAACCAATACTAACCACGACCCTGGAAGAAATTTTTACTATGAATTTCGAGCATTCCACCATTGCAATCGCTCAGAGGAAACCATGGATGACTACCCATAATGTTGAAAGCCAACCAACTCTATGATATTTATTGCTTCTCATCCTCCTAGTTATCATGTTGTGCATACACCATCATGCCCAACTAGATTTCATCCTCACCGATCACCTGTCCCAAATCGTGCAATGTGCCTCATCACCAATTGCCAATTGGGTGATATGTCGAATCGAGCCCACATTAATAGGGATGCAAACATGATTACTTTAGGCCACCAAATATCGAGGCTCGTAACCTTGATAAGCTTGTTTAATTATTAGACTTTAAACCTCCTCTATGGGCACAAATGAAGTACTGAGACCATCGATTATCCTTAGCCAACTCACATTCAAAATCATATGAGATGAAAGCCACCACATTAGCCATGCAATTCTCATCCCCCCAAAGGGACCCATTTAAATCCACTCATTTCTTTCCTTCCTCCTTTGGGACATCGATCGACACAGTCTCTCCACATCCTTGTTGTGGAGAGATTCCGACCCAGCCACCCACATATCAGTCTTCTAGTTTTGGTAATTGAATAATGTTGTTTTATTTTCAAATGATGGAAGTAGACACTTCTCTTGATATTGATAGGACAATGGAGCATGGTGTCGTTGCAGCAGTAGTGAGCTTGATGCCTTTGACGGAGGTATGAGTCAAATTAGTAAATTTCAAATTATATTCATTATTTTAACTAACTATTATTGAACAATCAAATGATTATTCATTTGTAGTTTAATTTCTATCTAGATGGTTATTACAAGGCTTTGCAATGTCACAACATGAGTGTGTCATTGGTGCGAATGAGGAGACAAATCATTTGGTTGTGGTAAGTGATTATTTGTTAAATATTTCATTTTATATAATGTAATTTCTATATATTAATGTCTATAATTTTTATTGTAATAGGTGCAACTCCATGAAGAATTAAATAGGTGTTCCAATGAACGAATTCAAAGTAGACCACCATCATATGCATCTCCATCCCCTTGACAATCAAAGGTTGCTCGTGATTTGTTTCCTTCACCTAGAGGGAAATGACTATTTATTACGGTCCTTTGTTGTATGGTATTTTTGAACATATATTTTGTATTGTATATACATGACATTGTATTCCCATATGGTATTCTTATAAGCCTATATGGATTTTTTGTATATATGTTATACTTATATCGACATACATTGATGTATGCCTATATGGCTATTTGGTTAATACATATCTTTTTCTTATGGTGTCCATATTTGCATTATAAATGATTATTTAAATAAATGAATAATTATTTGACGTAACTATAAATGATTAAAATTTTATTTCAATGTGTTCTTATAAAAATGTTCCTACAAATTATTTGCTTACAATAAACAAAGTTCTTCAAAACATGCTAAGATGTTTATCTCTCAAGCATGTAATGAAAACACAATGAAAAAGAGTTAATTAAGGATTATATTTTTAGATTTCAATTTTTTGATAATAATATGTTACCTTCATTATACAATGACAAGCTTCAATGGATGTACATGGTTTACTTCAAATATTTAAAATACAAGTGTATTCTATGCTTCATAACTTATTTTTAGATTTATGTTTTCTTGTTTGTAAGTATTATCACACTTTATTGAATAATATGATTTTATCCATTCATTCCTAATATTTTGTTGTATTCATAAAATGAAGAGACAATGAGGATGTGAAGGTTTTTATCATGATTTACCTTTACTTTTTTTAGTTTTCCACTATTATTTTATGTTTTCCATTTTCTATTATCTTTTTTATGATGATCTTCACACTCATTTCACCTATATTCATTGGAGCTAATTATTATCTTTCCTACACCACTATGTGTTTGTGGTCTTGGATGCCATATTTTTGACATATAGTTATGGAATCAAGTTTTATTCAAGACAAAGTACAAACAATTTATAGTATGTTTCCAATCATTTTATTGAAGTATATTGAAGTACCCATCCTCTACTTGAATAATCACTACTTCAAATTTATATAGGTATTCTTCATTCCCACACTTCCATTCATCTAAAAAAAATGTGTTCCTATATTGACCAAAATGTTTACGACTAGATTGAGTTCAATCAATTGCAAAGACTAGTTCTTTGGTGTAAATTGTTTAGTCATAAGAGTATCAAGATGCCTACATTGACCAAAAATTGTAAAGTGGACTTATTCTATAGCCACTCCAACGTGTTGGCATTGTCGATTTACCCCCATGAAATGAAGAATGTAAACAATGCCTCTCGACATTTTTTTACTAAATGCAATTGATACTTTTTGGAACATCTAAAACATCGTCACGATAGTGGAACAACTTGGATATATGAAAAAATGAGAGAGGTTATTGTAGAGAGACCTTACATGACCTCATACCTTTAGACATAGTGTTTCTAAGTTCCATGATTTTAGAGTAACAGCTCATGAAAGTTCACCACTTTTGGCACTTAGGGGTCTTAAGAGAAAGTGTCAGTGCAATGTATCCCGCAATGATCTGGCATGCTGGGGTGCAAAACAAAACCTTTCCTATCATAAATCCACCCAACCTAATGTGTTGGAACTATCATTTGGTCGCATAATGAACAAAACAAAAATTAGGCTATCTTGCAACTTTCTTTTGAATGCAACTAACACTTTTTCTATCAATTGAAAACTTGCCACTATGAGAAAATGGATTAGAGATATAAAAAGCTAAAAGAGTTTATTTTAGAGGGACCCTACATGATCCTATACCTTCAGAAAAAATGGTTGTATGTGCCATGTTTCTGAGAAAGAGCTTGTCAAAGTTTTCTACCTTTTTGCACTTTGGTCTCTTAAGAGAAATATTTGGTGCAATGTAGCTTGGAACATTCTAGAATGATAGGGTTCAAAACAAGACCTTTCCTAGCATAAAAATACCCATTCAAATCTCTCAGAACTGTCGGTTTGGTCACACGACAAATAAAATGAAAGTTACACCACCTTGCAACTTTACACTGCATGCATCTAACTCTTTATCCATCAACTGAAAACTTGTCACTACAAGAAAATGGATTGGAGACATGAAAAAATAAGAGAGGTTATTATAAATGGGCCCTTCTTGTACCTTCATATGAAATGGTTTTAAGTGCCACGGTTTCCAAGAAAGAGCTTGTCAAAGTTTGTTGCTTTTTTGCACTTTGGTCTCTTAAGAGAAATCGTCAATGTAATGTATTCCGGAATGTTCTAGAGTGTTGGGGTCTGAAATTGGACCTTTCCTAGCATAAACACACTCATATGAATATTTTGGAACTATTTATTTGTTTGCACAATGAACAAAACAAAAATTATGCCACCTTGCAACTTTGCACTACATGCATTTGATGCTTTTCCATCAACTAAAAATTTGTCACCACAAGAAAATGGGTTGGAGATATGAAAAAATGAGAGAGGTTATTATATAGGGTCCCTTCATGACCCTATACCTTTAGAAAGAATAATTGTGTCACAGTTTCTAAGAAAGAGTTCGTCAAAGTTTGTTGTTTTTTGCACTTTGGTCTCTTAAGAGAAATCATCAGTGCAATGTAGCCTAGAACATTTTGGCATGTTGTGGTGTAAAATAGGACCTTTCCTAGCATAAAAATACCCATCTGGATGTGTTGGAACTACCAGTTTGGCCGCACAATGAAGAAAACAAAAATTATTCCACCTTGCAACTTTCTCTTCAATGCATTTAACACTTTTCCCATCAACTAGAAACTTGTCACTATGAGAAAATGGATTGGAGATATAAAAGACTGAGAGAGGTTATTGTAGAGGGTCCCTACATGACCCTATACCTTCAAATGGAATGGTTGTAAGTGCCAAAATTTCCAAGAAAGAGCTTGTCAAAGTTTGTTTCTTTTTGCATTTTGGTCTCTTAAGAGAAATTGTCAATGCAATATAGCTTGGAATGTTTCTTCATGTTGGGGTGTGAAACAAGACTTTTCCTAGCATGAACCTATCCATATGGATGATTTGGCGCTACTGGTTTGGTTACACGATGAACAAAGAAAAAATTACACCACCTTGCAACTTTTCACTACATGCATCTGATGCTCTTTCCATCAACTAAAAACTCATCACCACAGTAAAATGGATTAAATATATGAAAAAATGAAAGAGGTTATTGTAGAGGGTCCCTACATGATCATGTACCTTCATAAAAATGGTTGTAAGTGCCACATTTTTTGAGAAAGAGCTCATCAAAGTTTGTTGCTTTTTGCACTTTGGTCTCTTAAGAGAAATCATCGGTGCAATGTAGATTGGAACATTATGACATGTTGGGATACAAAATAGGACATTTCCTAGCATAAACCTACCCATCCAAATGTTTTAGAACTATTGTTTTGGTCACATGATCAATAGAACAAAAAATGTGCCACCTTGCAACTTTACACTGCATGCATCTAACCTTTTTCCATCAACTGAAATTCATCACCACAGGAAAATGGATAGGAGATATGAAAAATTGAGAGAGGTTATTGTAGAGGGTCCATATGTGACCCTGCACCTTTAGAAAAAATGGTTTTAAATGCATGGTTTATGAGAAAGAGCTCATCAAAGTTTGTTGTTTTTTGCACTTTGATCTCTTAAGAGAAATCTTCGATGCAATGTAGCCTAGAGTGTTTTTGCATGTTGGGGTGTAAAAAAAGACCTTTCCTAGCATAAAAATACCCATCCGGATGTCTTGGAATTGACGATTTGGTTACACAATGAACATAAAAAAAATTACACCATCTTGTAACTTTACAATGCATGTGCAGAGGCATCTTAAGGAGAAGCAAAAAGGGATCTATCATTACACAAGAAGGAGAAAAAAGTCATTCCCAAGCAATAGGTGTTTCTACTACTGACCAACTTGGCCAAAACCTAAATATGAACCTTTCAATTATGAAGGAAGAAGTTGTTACTAAAAAAATATACTACGATCTACAGTAATGTTCTTGTTTCAAAAAAATGATAAATAAGTAAAAAAATATGCTACAATAACATGTCATCTAAATTTATGTTAGTAAAAAAAATAAAAATAATAAGTAAAATATTTAATATAAATTACCAAAAAACATTTGTGGACTATATATTGATGTTAACAATTCGATTCTAAGAAATCCTAAAAAGATTTGATTTTCAGTAAAAATAAAGAGTTATGATAAAATATTACTCAGTATAAATAAGAAAAATAATTAAAATTTTATAGAAGGAAACAAAAAATGATTGAATTATTTTTATAATTATAATTCTCCCTACAAAGAAATTAACACTAATCACTAGTTTACATTGTATTTAAATTCTTAATAGAAGGATACATTATTGTGCAATCATCTTGAGATGAGATTGGAAAAGGTGTTGGTTGATCTCTGGAAGGATGATCCAACAACACCAATGATTAATAGTTAAAAGTATAATTGATTGGCGTTTAGATTAATATTGATTGGTGCTTGGATTAATATTGTGGGCTTTACTATTTAAATATATGGTGATTTGTATTTCTAGTTTGGGTTTAATGATTTCTAATATGATTGGTTATCATCCACATTTTGTTTCTTGACATATATAATTATGTGAAAGTGCATATATGTG
Source organism: Sequoia sempervirens (assembly GCA_007258455.2). Lineage (NCBI taxonomy): Eukaryota > Viridiplantae > Streptophyta > Pinopsida > Cupressales > Cupressaceae > Sequoia > Sequoia sempervirens. The sequence goes on from VDFB02311285.1 coordinate 626,589, forward strand.
TTACTAGACTTATTAATAATTTTATAATGATTATATAATTTATTTATTTTTACAAACAAAAATTAATATATTTTGATTAGTTAAAAGTTATATTTAACATCACATTTCTCAATCTCTTTATTTCATTTATTAATAATTAATTTAGTTGAAAATACTAATAAAACCTATAATTTTAGTGACAAGTAGGGGTTTAATGCAATATACATCATGCATTATCTCCATTTTGTGATTAGTGACATGTAATATGCACTAGGATTGAATAAAAAGAAAAAAATGACACTATAATTAACTTAAGTTTGGCATAATTCATGTTAGGCAACATCTTGAATTTATATCTTTTATTTCTATTTTTAGTTATTGACCACAAAGTTTTAAAAAAAAAACTTAAAATTTTTAATGTTGATTGTAGGAAAAATATTTAAACAAATTTGAAGAATAGGGTCTAATTAAATTTTAAGAAGAGTTTCTATTTGAATTTGATTGGAAAGAAACAGTGTAAATAAATATAATATTATTGATGGGTATATTTTCTTATTTACTTTAACTTTTATTAATATTTTATCAAATCAGCTATTAGAATTAAAATTAGATTAGAGAGATATTAGAAATATATAATTAAAAAATTTAAACTAAAATATTAAAAAATTGGTATTGATTGGACATAGTTAGATCTATTTATAGATATGTGAAATTATTTGGCACTTATTAGATAATTGAGTGATGAAGTATTGGATAGCTTAGATTTTTACCAATAGATTGTGTAGTTATGTGAGATTCTTAGGAGGTGGCATTTTAGTTATAGATTTAACCTTATCAAGATTCACCTTAATACCACATATAAAAACAATGAAGCCTAATATTTTTTCTATTATAATTCCAAAGGCACATTTCTCGGATTTAAATGGACCATATAATCTCAAAGTCTTTGAAAGATATAGCATAGAATAGTTGGATGATCTACTTTAAGTTTTGATAAACTTACCTAGGATGTCATCAATATAGTCTTCATTAATGTCGTGGAATATTATTGTCATGGCTACTTAGATTTAAAATATTAATCCACAAACCCTTAAAATATTTTTTCTTGTTTCATTGATAGATTTATATTTGTGTATTTCATTATTTTTTGAATTTAAATTTCCAACTCTATGAAGGTTGTGGTAATCCAAATTAAGGGTTTCCAAACCTAGACATGATAGTATGTTTATCCATGTATAGTAGTATTTCTAGTAATTTAAAATTATTTTATCAACAAATTTTGAAATTAATTAGTATATATAATATGTAGATGTAGTTATCATCACCCCCTCCCAAGCATTGAAAAGCAAGTAATGGTTGAAGAGGATAATGCATAGGATCAAGAATTAGAATATAGAAGACATTGTCAAAATAGGGAACAACATTGGATATAAACTATTTTCATTAGTGGAATATATTGATAAGGTAAATGATTTCAATGTAATATTGAATCAATCATAATTTGATGCTCATGTATAAGTTTTTTAACAATTTCCATATCTCATTGATTTATAATGTTGAAGATTGTGAATATTTCAAACAATAAATGCACAAGATTCACTCCACTATGTTAGGAATGGGGTGTTGTACACCTTGCACAAGAAATAATTATTTAATTATGTAAAATAAACATTTATTTGTAGTGCATCAATAGGAAGTGTGTTTAGCCACATTAAATGTTTATTTGGGTTCACTTGTAAAGTTGTATGCAATATTGATTAGATACTTTATGTGTGGGTTGTCATGGGAAAAATATTTAATATTGCAAATTTTGTTGGCATATAGTTGTCATTGATGTCAAAAAAGGGATCAGAAGTGAGATGGACCTAATCCTATAAAGTATAATGTTGGCATTAATGTAAAAATGTCATTGATGTCAAAGGAGTATTAGAGGCAAGATGGAATTGATCATACAAGGGAGATGTTGGCATGATGATAGATCAATTGTGTGCTCAGTGGTGTGCTTGAATGACATAAAGCTCAAAGGATGTTGTGAGAGCAGTGGACCTAATTCTGGAAGCATGTGGTGTTGGCTAATGTCAATGGATTGACTCGGGAAGGTTGTTCGATGTTGTTGTGCAAGTGTTGAAGAGATTACAGAAGTTTACGCCTCAGGCCTTGGGCCTACCATATATCACTTGCTGAAGAAAGTAGGTGTTTGGAGTTAGTCATTTTTTAGTATGCCTCCAATATTTTGGGCATCGGGCCTTGGTCATACCTTTTATCAAGTCCCTCGAAGATATGAAAGAAAAAATTTCCAAGTCCAAAGGATTTTTGACTTCAAAATTTGGGAGTACCTCGTACCGGTTGCAGAGGAATGAAGAAATGTTCCAAGTCCAAAGGATTTTGGACTTTGGACTTCAGGAGTATGTCATACCAGCTACATAAAGGAATGAAGAAATAAAGCGGTTTGGCATCTCGCAAGTTGGTTTTAAGGATTACGCCTTAACATTATTTTTATGGAAGAAGGCATGGAGGAACCCCAACCTTTGAACCTCAAAATGGTTTCAGGTTTTGCGATTGATAGGTAGCCTTACATTTCAGTACAAGATTTGAAAGCAACAAAGAGGAAGCATGACCTCCGACCTCCAAAAATTCTTCAGATGTTGGACTTCGGCATTTGTAGGTTAAGGCTTATGCCTTAATAAAAAAATGAGAGTATGGAGCATGTAGAAGACTTGAACCCCGACCCTTGAAAAGGCTTTAGTGTTTGTGGGTTGATGGGAAGGCTTATGCCTTACCATAAACTTTGAAAAGTGGAAAGGTGGAAGGCAAAACCCCAACATCCGACAAGATCAATACAAAGTTGGTGTTTCACACTTTTATTTTCATAGGTATGAGTTATGGTCTGCGATAAATGTTAAAGGAGGTAAATGGTAAAGGATGTGGCTAAATCCCAACAGGAGTAAAAGGAGCATCAAGCATAATGGCTTCACCTTGTTTATTGAACTCAACAATTCACTTCAAGCATAAGGTAAGGGAGATTAGCAACTCCTAACTCCCAAAGGAGAGCAAATGGAAAGTCACCAAAAATGGAGAACGATGTGGCATAGATGTAGGTGGTAGTAGCTTATCATCTCTCCAAAAGAAAGTGTTGACTCAGTTTGACCCCGCAAGCTAGCGGGATTGTGACACGTGGCATGGAACAAAAGGTGGATGACCTATGGCATGGTATTTGAGGATGAACAAGGATCTAACATGTGACACATTGTTATTAGTTGATTTTACATCTTTGTTGTAAATCAACATGTGTTTTTGTGGTCAGCAATTTAAAAGGGGATTAAACACAATTATTTGGTCAATGATTGTAAAGTGTTTTAAAAGGGATTGAAACCATAAGTTATGTGGCTACAATTTAAAAACCCTAAATCACATGGTGGTGATTAAAAGCAAGATCATAATTCAATAACATTATGTTTCCACAGTCCATTATGATAAGTAGTCAAGATTTCTGGATAAAACTGTGTGTTGTTTTTTTCATCAACGTTTCGGATCATACTCCATGATCCATCATCAGGATGATTAGCAGATAGAGAGAAGTGAAGATCATAATTGAATGATGGTAGGCGTAAATGATACAGCTAGGGTTTGAAGGCATGAAAATGGCGCACACTAATGCACAAGTGAATGGCATGATTTCATATGTCAATAAACAAAGGATGAAATTGATTCAAGTCAAAGTGTGCCAAGATGAATAGAGATCGTTAGATCTTGGTGTGAAAGAGAAGAACAATGACCAAAATTAAAAGATGAAGATCTTCAACGGCTGCATCAGTATGAATGAGGGTTTCGGCCAGAGAATGACATAGTGAACGAATTTAATTTGTTCAACTGCTCCAACTACCATCTGATTGGAAATCAAAATTGCAAGTTGGTAGCACTAATTGCTATGTTGATGAAGATCAAGATCAGATCGATCAAAGAAGGAAATGCATTTAGGTTTAGGGTTTTGGTGACCACCATGGTATCTAATGAATCAAATTTGAATTTCATGATGGTGTTTGGCTTAATGTGTAGATAGCTTGTTGGAGAAGCTTGTAAATGAAGGAAACACTAACAAAAAGTTTGAGATGATCTGGACGGTGGTGTAAGTCTCAAGGTATTGACTATAGATTGATGGAGTCAGGGAAAAAGACAATTAGAAAATGGTATGTGTGTGAATGTGTGGTGTCTGCAAGATTTGATGTGTTGAGTCTACAAGTGTAGAGGGTGAGATAATAGCACAGTATGACAAATTGTTGAGTATGTAGCTAAGACAGTGAGAAAAAGAGAGAGCAACAGAGCAGACAAAGAATGCACATTTTGAATGAGTAGAACCCAAACAAAAAGATCTTATTTGGGTTAATGTTCTAAGGGTAGAGGAGAGAAAGAAGAGAGTGCAGAAAAAGGAGAGTGCAAAGAAGAGAGGATGTGTTGTTGAGATTGTAGCAACAATGAAAGAAGGATTCTTGTAAAGTTTCCAAGCAAGGTATGAGTAGTTACAGATCAGAATTGTAACATAGAATTGGATAACTAAGTGCTCAGTGTAGGGGATTGGTGTCTCCTTGGAGTTTGTGCTCCTAAAACTAGGGGATTGGTGTCTCCTTAGGGTTGGTTCCCTTAAACCTTGTAACATAATATTATTGCTTGTGAGGTTGGATTAGGATAGTAGATCCTCGCAGCATTTCTCACTATTGTTTTTCCCATCTTAGGTTTTCCATGTATATCTAGTGTTATGGGATTTTATGTGTTGATTATATGATTGCATGTTTATGTTACTACATCTTAAGTCTTCAATTTTCACATCAAGGATTTAAGGAATTAATCTACATAAAGAGTTTAAGGAGTTAGTTTGCACAAAAGGTTATTAGAGCCAACTTTTAATATATATATTGATTCACCCCCCCTCTCAGTATATTGTTGTGTTCCAACAAATTTTAGTACCAAAAAGTAAACTTTGGATCAATGGTTTTGTGTATTCATGGTTTTGAGGCACATGGTTTTACTTTACCACTTGGTTGTATTTTTGTGAGGTTGATTTTATAAAATCAAGCACATGTTTAGTGGTTGAAGTTGATTGTTTGGAAAGTTGGTTGTTAGTGGTTTTAGCTTGGTTTTCATTGATTGGAAAGTTGGTTGTTATATGTGAATCATTGCATGGTATGTTTGGATACATGCTTGGACACATGGAGGATGCATTATCCAAGAGCTTGATCTTTTAGAATTGTTCATAGAGACTTTATAAGTGTATTGTAATTTTTTCATTGTTGAATAGTACATTGAGTGTGGATGCTTTTGGAGGTTGGGTTTTTCCCTCTTGAGGATTTTCCCAAGGTATATCTTGTGTTATCTTGTGGCGTCTATTTCTTCTAGTCATTAGCAAAAAAAATCAACGTTTGGTTAAGGTAGTTTTGTTTTAAGTATTTAATCCCTAAATAAGGCATGGGCTTGTTTTCTTTAATCAATCTTTTATAAGGGAATCTTTTATTAAAATAAATAAACTTATTCCAAAGCTTTCTTCATATTCCCAATACAAAAAAGGAAAGCATCGTGTGCATGTATTTAAGGGAGGTTAGAAATTAAAAACATGAAAAAATAGACTAAGTTAAGTGCCAAGTGTAAAAGAGAGAAAAGAAAATCTGAAGAAAATGACACATTAAAGAAGAGTTCTAGGGTTTTTCTATGTTGTAAGTAAACTTGAAGAAGGTTGCATAATGGCGATGAAGAAGTCTATCTCATATCTATCTAAAAATGGTAGTTGAAGAAGCACATTTAGAAAAGAAAAGCATGTAGCTCCTGAGATACCTCCCAAGCTGCCAAATTATGAGTAGTTTGAAGACTTTGCATGAGTTTTCCTTGTGTCAACTTCCAAGTATGCCTCTGAGTTTTCCATATGTTGTTGAGGGTTTCATTTTTTTTAGAGAGATGCTTATGAATTTTCTATGAGCTTTGCAAAGCTAAGATATGGGTTGTATACCATTCTTAGCATCAACACAAAAATAGTGTAGGCACATAGGAGAACTTTGTATTGAAACTTTGCAAAAAAGCTTGCTTAGTTTAAGATTATAGTTGATTTTTTAGACCTCTCATAATGGTACTATTCAAAAATCAGAGCTTCATCATAACCTTTATGAAAAGAACCTACAACTGCCTCATAGAGTTATTAAAATTTCAAAGAACTTGCATCATTTTTTTGCATACTAGAAATATCTAAATTATTTTTAAACCTTATTCATCTCTCAAAAGGGTTAGGGTTATAGATTGTCTTAAAGGTTTCATACTATAATGAAACGTTGAGTTAAGTTCTTTGAGCTATCTACAAAGTTCAAAAGGAGGTCATTAATGTTAAAATTTTTGCCAAAACCCTGATATGAAGGACTTCTACTCTATTAGATTTTGGAAGGATTAATCACTGTGTTAGTCCCTTAATCTTACATATAATTGTAAGGATATTGCAGTCATAGAAAAGAATCTAATTCTAATTTTATTCCACATGCTAGAGCCAAATTAGAAGGGACGGTTTATGCCAAGAAGAAGTTCATTAAAGAGGATAGTCATTAGTCAATAAAGAGCACAACCATTAGCATGATAATTGAGCCTATGAGATCACATGAAGGATGACACCAAGAATTTTGGATAGTCAATCCTCCATAAATCAAGTAAAAAACATAGATTAAGGATCATGAAGACATTTTAAAGATCTTGCAATATCAAGTAAGAAGATAGTCAACTTGTATATTTCAAGAGAAAAGTATAATGAGGAGAGTGAGTTTCATTTTTGTTACATAAAGATCTATGCCAAGATGAGTAAAGAGATCCATTATTGTTGGTGCATACGTTATCATGGCAAATGTTGTCTTATATTTTGAAATATGAGGGTACATTGAATGAATAAATTGGCAATATTTATCATGAAACAAATCATAAACAACATTCATGAACATGCATTATGAGGGTTTTCAAATGACATCCACAATCACTTCAAGAATGGGTAAACCTTTCAAAAGCATGGTCAAAGAAGATGAACAAAGACAGTCATAATCAAGTTTCAGACTTGTGATAATTAATAATGGAGATTCATAATATTTTCATCATATAGGATAGAATAAGAGTTAAGGGGGCATTCAAGAGAATTTATGTCTCTCTTGAAAATCCTTATAATCATATATGTGATAAAACCCTAGATAGGTTTTTAGTTCCAGTTACAAAGTAAATGATAGTCATCATTTGATTTCAAAAGGAGTAGCCAACTAAGATCACGATAGACCTAAGGGTGGTTTTCTAAAATGGTAGTAGCAAGAAGAAGGATGACAGTGTGATATGACTATTAGGATTCATGCAAGGAACATATATCTTAAGGATCATGAATAAAGAGTTATGAAGACCATGCAACAAAGGAAAAGTTTCAAAGGACTGACTGTAGACAGTTGAAGGGAATAATGGATAGTCATGAAGGGGTGGTGACTTCATGAGAAATAAGGCATATATTTATGAAATGAAAGAGAATAAACAATAAGTGTATCATTGCAAGAGGGGAGTCACCAAGATTACAAGCATGACATTCCATAGAATCACCTTGTGCTTGTGAAAAGGAAAAAGACTACATGAAAGTTGAATGAGAATGTTATAGAGGACAATCACAAGAAATTTGTGCAAGAGTGTTAAGAAGAAGATAGTAGGGAAGACTCCAAGGAAAGATTACACTTAGTTATTTAATTAGTTTCTTAGGACAGTCAATGCAAAAAAGCATTCATCAAGGTTTTAAATTTAATAACAGTCCACATTGCACAGTTAGGTACAAGGGCATTCAATAATAGATAATAAAAAGAAAAATTTCAAAGGGCAGTGACCACTTCAATAAGATGGCAGTCACCATGAAGATGTCAAATGTTAAAGGAAAGAATCAAGAAGATAGTCCTTGAGAGGGGATAGAAGGGTTGACATAGTTAGCATAGATGACAGCCATTAGTTAGCATGATCAAGATCCTTATGGAGGACAACTAAATGCATAGAATATCAAATGACAAAACATGCATAGGAAGACAACCACAATCATGTAAGTTTTAAGGACATCCCTAAAGGTTTTTTCTTAAGCTAAGACAAATCTATCATAGATGAATAATGTAGGACAGTCATTAATGTAGAGGACGGTCTTTAACAATGTGACAGTCCCAAGCAATAGAGGACAATAATGACTCCATGAAATAAAGGATATTCATAACTTATGACTATGGTCATGAGAATTGTAAAGGATATTCTACAATAAAAAAGACCATTAATAAGGTTCCAAGGGTAGGGATAAGTCTTCATAGATAGTCACTTGGAAGGAGCACAGTCTAAACCATAAAAGGGATAGCATGATAAAAACCCTATGACAACAAGAAAGGAGTCTTTATGGCAAAAAAGTGACATGAAAGAATGCACTCATTGATCTTGTAGACCTTCAAGCCTCCATGACAATTCTTAGAAAATGGAAATTTCAAGGGACAAAATGATGAAAAAGGTTTGGGTGAAATCACAATACTGTGTCTCACTTTTTGGCCAAGATGGACATTTACATCAACATTTTTAACTGAATCTTCACCTTCTGAGAACTATAGCAACTAAATTGTTAAGAATTTGAAGATGATGTGAACTAGTGATTTATGGAAATTTATGTGTAGATTATAAATATAGTTTTTTAAAAAAATCTGAAATAAATCATGAACCTTTCAACATCTCCTTTAATAACTATTTCTAAACAATAAAAAACATTTTCAAAAAGTAATGTTTATGTCGTCAAACATAACTTTTTTTCTAGAAAGGATGAAATTCTATTTTTTAAAATATAGATTCTTAACATCAATATCTAGGGAAAGGATATTTTTTATAATGTTTTTGATTAACGATAAATAGGTTTTGAAGGGAACTTGAAACCCTGTACAAAAAGAAACAGTGGCAGTAAAGATAAAGTAGTGGACTACCCACCCAAAAACCAAAAACAAGCTGATTACTAGAACATCAACAGACCATCAGCGAGACCAACAACAAAAAAAAAGACAACAAAGCAAAAATAAAAATACATTAGATAAGTTCTTTGAGCATCCTTTCCGATTCCATGTCCTTAGATGCCAACCTATTGTATATATCCATGTTGTCTTCCACATCCTACCTAGGGACCATCTTGCATTTCTTAGTTTTACTCTAAGTACGCACACTCGGTCTAGCTCCCAAGTCCATGGTTTGTATCTCCATGGCAGCACTCTCTGACCTTTCCTTTCTCATGTGCTCATCAAATAGTCCTCTACCCGCCCAATCTTTAGCCTCCTGGTTGAGAAAAACCAGACCTTCAGTTGAAACCTCCAGCTTCTCCCTGCTAATATTAATGATCATGTCCATGTCCTTATGGAGCTGCCTATTATGCTTTTCTAGCAATGTTAGTCTTGTCCGATAGTCCTTTTTTAGATTATCCAACTCATCCACCACACATCCAACACTAGAATTTAATGACTTGGCCAAGCCAAAGATGGAGTCATTCTCCTTAAGACTGCGCAAGGTGGAAATATTGCATCAGGCAATAGTGTCATGCTTATTGTGGAGGTCCTACACCTCTTGAACCAGCCACATTAGTAAATTAAAAGAAAAATTTTCCCCTTCTTTCACCATACCAGACACCTATGATAAGTCCATAGCCCCCCAAAATGAACCCCTACCCTAATTCCCAACAAGAGGATCCTCATCTTGAGACACCTTGGGGATAAAGTTGGCCTTGCCCCTATCCTTAGATGCTAACACAACAAACTCATCCACATTAACAACATAACTAACCTTACCAGCAGGAGGGGACCCATCGTCACCATCATAAGTCGGGTTCGAATTCCCCAAATTCACCATCCCTCCATCCTGAAAATCCTCTGCCACCTCCTGAAGTTTATTCCCCATCTCCTTAGAGTGGTCCTTGGCTTTCTTACCACTACAAAGCCCCTCCTTTGCACCCTCCACAAAATCCTCCTTAAGTTTTCACTTAACACGTAAAAGGGAAGGTTTGGCCTTAGAAGTAGAGGGTTTCTTCCCTCCATATGAGAGAATATAATCCAGGTCTATGTTATATCCATCAAACCATCCCTCTAAGTCCTCTTCAATTTCCATTCCCTCACTCTTCGAAATATCCCCAACCCGACATTTCCCACTCCCTTTCCTCTTCTTTTTTGAAACAGTGGACGATGGAGTATCAACAATGCAATTGGCTTTAATAAAATCAACTATGAGAAAAATTAACCCTTCGTGCAGAAAAGGGTTTCTAGATTTTTTCCTAAAATTAGAAATTCCTTCCTCCAAAGACATCAATAAGTAAAATGGGAAGGAAACAAGCTTACCGTGTCGGAAGTGATTCAACAAAATGAAAAGGTGACCATACAGTGTCGTGTATCTGTCATCTAGGGTAAATTACTGCATCAATGCCATCACCACATCCTACTAGATAGGTTTAATCTTGGACCTATCATACCCACCACAATCCAACCTAACCATTTTGTCCCATTCTCTATCCCTAAGAAAATTTTACATGGCCAACTACAAGAGGTTCTTGTCCTTGTAGAATTTCCTTCCTTTCGTTGACATACTAGCCACTTCTACAATGAAATCTTCATTAATTGTGGTATCTCTTCCAAACATGTTGAGAACACGACCATACCAATCATCAATGAAATATTTGGAAATGTTGGCCTTAAAGCCATGCAACCTTTTTATAAAAGGGGTCACCCCTCCCTTCTGCAAGATAGCCCAAACATTGGCATTAGCCTTGAGGTCGTCACAAGAAAGTGGTTTTGTTCTGCATCTATCCCCACCTATCATCGAAATATTTGCACTAGCAGAGAGAAACTACACCAAAAAATAGAGAAACAATAAGGTGAAAGGGAGATGAACACCTAGAAAGCATGTGTGTTTTCCAGGAACAGTACCAAGAGAAATAATGAATAGGAGGCTAATGCAACTTAGATTTGAATGCCCATAAAATCCCATAAACATCACCTTCATGAAGTGTCTAATCAGCCAAAAGATTTCATAATACCCACGCATTCCAATAGTTGAGGAGGTGGCCATCGCCAACGTGCTAAGATATGTCATTATGGATTAGATTCCTTATTTCAATAGGTAGGACGCCATTCACCTCCCAAGACCTTTTAGACGTCACCCCAATATTTGCCACCCAATTAGCCACACAATTCGCCTCTCTAAAGGCATGAGAGATATAGATTTCATCAAATTCTTGAGTCAAAGCAAGGGCATCCAATATGAATTTTGAATAGTCCATCAGGGGAGGGGCTTTCCTTAGAAAATTAACAATATTTAGGGAATCCCCTTTGATCCAAAGCTTTGAGATCCCCTTGTTTCTAGCCATCTTAATGCTATGATAGGCTGCAGCGATATTTTTCATAATGTTTTGTTACATATTTTTTTAATTAATCTTTGAATTGATTGTAACTATAATTTGGGCATATGTGTATGTCGTCAAACATGACTTGTGTATATATCAAAATCCAATTCCTTTTTTTGGTGAAACAAGGACATCAATGCCTAGGGAAAAGGTATTTTTTGAATTTTTTTTATAATGTTTTACTATTTTTCCACCTCTATAGAACAAAGAACTTGATGTTCAATGAAAAACCTATATTTAGTAAAAATTAAAAATTAAATACATGATAAAATGAAAACATATCAAAACTATACTTGATGGTGAAATAAAGAAATGATGGATAGGAAGTTTTTATATGAAAATAGAACCAAGAAGGGTGATGTGCATATATTTCTTCTAACTTCATTAGGAAAAGAGATTTCCCAAAGGAAGGATTGACTATCAACCTTTAAGTGAGTCAACCCTATTAGGGGATCTACTGATTCCTTTATGATATAAAATGACAAATGTGATTGAACTAAACTTTGGGGAGATAAAGATAAAATGGTTAATGAACTCAATTATGCAATGTAAAACTTGAAATTTTGAAATAAAGGATAACACAAACAGAAACTATAACTTTTAGGAAGATCTAAGAAGGGAAAATTGATGTGCACCTATCACCAAAAGTGGTTGTTGAGTGTCCTGCTAGGATAGATTCACCCTAGGGTGAATGGGTCTTTGTACAGGGATCCAAAATTTAATTTCACAATCCTATGGTCTCAGATCTGTGCTCTTGATTCCACCAGATTCCACTTTTGAAAAGCCAAAAATAAATTCTGCAAATGAGTTTCTATGGCTTGAAAACTTTTACAACTTTATAAATTTACACTTTAGATCAATCTTCAATCCTTCTTCACCTGTAAATCTACACACGAAGAGAGGAACAAATTGTTTGTTTTTGGTGAATAGGGGTTTGCCTTGGTCAAGCCCCATTTTGGTAATTAAACCTTGATAATGAAAGATAATGACAAATGACAAGGAATGATGCATGAACAAATCTATGTCACAATTCACCAAACCCTTAATGGGTGCCCTTAGAGAACTAAATTCTAACACATCTCTCTAAGGATTGGATCTTGCATGAATTGGCTTGAATGAATTCTTAATTTGATGCTTGAATGAATGCTTGAATGCTTGAAACCTACATCATAATGTTAGCTCCAAAAAATAATATGAACACACATCAATTTGACATGATGATATCATCTTGATTGTTGTTGTAGATGCTTGCTAAATCTGCTCTTCAATTCTCTTAACAATAATATTTTCTCTTGTTATATCTTGATAGTGTGTCTTAAGTTTGAATTGATAAAATAACTATGTATTTAGAGGTGCTTATCTAATTTCTCAAAAATTAAATTCCACAAGCCGACATTTGAAACTTGAATTTGAATCATTAAAATGTCACCAAAAACGTATTAAAAATTGGGTCTTGGCACTTAAGGAGGGCCCATTCACCCTTAGGAGAATTGGTCCTAGGACCTAAATCTAGGATACACAATTTCCAAGGTGTTTAAAATAATGTTAGCATTTCGTTAATGTCAGTTTCCCTTTTGGAAAATGGGAATAATAAGGCTTAGGAATGCATAATTTAGGCAATTAGAAGCTTAATTAATTCCAATTTAATTAAGGGGACCCAAACATAGTGTGGAAATGTAAAGGAGTATATTTTCCTACACTACATTAAGCCCCCACTTTAGTGAGAGTATGAGCCCATGCTCAAAATCAAACTAAAGTCTAGACAAATAAGTCAAGAGAGGTCTAATTGTACAATCGTTAAAAAGATGAGATAACAAAGATCAAGGAGGATGATCAAGCACCAAGATCAAATATCCCATGGAAAGCCAAAAAAGGCACAAAGAGACATATGAATGCAACAGTGACACAAGATACATCATACCATGTCAAAATTATTACATCAAACACACTCTCATGGAACCACATGCAAGAAATTTGTGTTATGCAAGGTGGCCATGAAAACATGCTCACAAGTGCAGACTAATATACACTCAATGAGCCTAAACAAGTAAGAAACACACAAGGTCTAGTGTATTCTAATATACACTAGGTGTGTACCCACAAAAAAGGGAAAGTCATGCCAAGTCTATAGGCTCCCATGCATCAACCATACCAAAAGTTATACTCCTTGATAACTTTGATAAGGTGCTACATATGAAAATCACAAGGCTAGAAAGTTGTGTTATGCTAGACACTCATGAAACAAAGGAACCACCAAGCAAGTTGTGTTATGATTAGTGGCTAAAAGTTTTGGTATAAGATAGTCAAAGGGCTTTCCCTAGTTCATGAAAGGTCTCACTTTAGGGAACATCACGCTCAATATCACCATCAAGAGAGGACTAGTCAAGAGATAAAAGATTCAAACCTTAGAGAATGCAAGTCATAACATTACCACTAAGAGGAATTTCATATTCCAAGAAAGATCACACTCTTGAAGGACATCAATCCCAATGTAACCAACAAGAAGAGACATCACGTGAAATAAGAAGACCACACTTTGAACAAGAGGTCATGACACCAAGCAAGCCACAAGCGAGGGGCATAATGCCCCACACTTTAAGGAAATTACTAAACATCATGTTGTGAGCAATTACTTTAAGTAGAATACAATAAAATCCAATAGAGAAAAGAGACATGAGAGCTTATTTGGAAATCCCTATGCCAAACATATGTTTCCAAATAAAGTTATGTCATGAAAAGGAAGTTTCCCCTCATATGCAATCCTAAGATAACACATAAGGGATCCATGGATTTGGGGTCAGTGTATGTATTTGCTACAGTGATATAATCAAGCTCAAAATCATCATCATTCTCCAAATAACTCATCGAACAATGAGCACAAAGGAAGAATGACACATAGAGATAAAAGACAAAAGGAGAAGCCTTTTGGGTCAACATCATGGAAGGGACCTAAATTTCCTAAAGCTTTGCATCATCCCCAAAAGGAAAGCACAAGACAAATGGAAAAGATAATGTTTACGAAAGATAGAAGAATAAAGATACAAATAGAAGAATGTCATGATAGATTTGCTTCCTTTATATCCTTGCACCAATAGAGTGATAAGGGTCATCCAAAGTAGGCTCACAAACATAAATACACACCAAGCAGCATAGTGTGGGGGATCATATACACACATGCAATCACACAAAGAACATGAAAAAGAAGACATAAAGCTAGTATGACACATGTGAGCCAGCTTATAGTAAGTCTTCAACATCCCAATCTTGTTCATCATATGCAGAAGGTGGATAACTAGCCAAAAGGAAAAAAATGAGTTTTTTACTAGGACAATCACTAGGTTCAACATGTGGTAATGTTCTCTTGTTAGGAGGATCATCATGGTTGTTCTCGTCTAAGCTCATGGAAGAGGAAAATAAAAAATTCAGCTCATTATGCACTTTCTCATCAATCTTAGCATTCTCATCATCATCATCCAAGTTAATCACAATATGAGGCCTAATGATAATTTCCATAGAGGTTTCATGTTTCAATTGTGGCGAAGGTGGAGAATCATCATGCTTTGTTTGAGTTAAATTTTAATCTTGATTTGTTTGTTTATTCTCTTCTTTTAACTTACGAGCAATAGCATGACGTCTACGCCTACACTCTTTAGCATTTTTGTTTCTTTTTGCATGGTTTTCAAGTTGTGATTTTGTAGGAGCGGGTTTATCAACCATAGGTTTCTTTTCTTCCCGCAAGGGAGGAACAAAAGGAAACATCGAGTGTTGGTCAACCACTTTCTCTTTAGGTTTATAAACTTGTTTGATCTCAGGAGGCACAACATGAATTGTATGGATATCTCTTGGTATCTTATTGGAAATAGGTAGAGGATGTGTCATGGATTTATCTTGGTTACTTGGAAGGGCTTTTGGTTCAATCATGGTTTCATCAATGATGGGAGACTCAAGCATGGGTTGAGGGATATTGCTAAGAGATAATTTGGCTATGTGCTTTGCTTTGAACTTTTGGTGAAATTTGAAAAATAAATCCTTATGAGGCTTTATAGGTTCCATAGGTTTAGATTAAAAGAAATGCAAGGAGAAATTTCCATGGGAAGACACAAGATTAAAACCACTATTATACACAATGAAAATTTCATTACCAAATGGAAATTTTAAGCATTTATGCACTACCTATGGGATGGTATCCAAGGAGCATAGCCATGGATAGTCTAGCTTCACACGGAATTGGCTTGATGATGGGATGATGGAGAATGAGACATTTAATTGCTTTGGTCCAACTTTTAAGGGGAGAGTGATTGAACCTATTGTAGGGAAAGCAAAATCATTATGTGTTTTGATCCATGCTTTTGATTGTTCATAGAGTCTTGATAAATTTCATACACAAACAAGAATTCCTTAGCTATCACATTCTCTACACATACGAGATCAATTAATATCCCATTAGTAGGCTCGTCATTGATTCATCCAACTACATAAAGAGGACCATCGAGTGCATGTTTGATTATTTCATTTTGTGAGAAAGCAATGTCAAGAGACATTTTGGCTTGGCCCTTACGAGGTTGAACATCAATGTATCTGATCATAGGATTTATATCATATTCATTATCACTCTTATCATCATCAGTTGTGTTCTATTTGTTATTAACATTCATCACATCATTCTTGGTGATACTAGCTTTAACAAATAAGATGTTATGATTTGGAATTGGATTGGTAAATATTTGAAAATTCTAGTTGGGTGGGGCAACTGACTTATTTCCTTGATCATTAACACCACCAATCTGGATGTGATTAGAATCAATGAGGTCTTGTACAATATTTTTAAGACGCATACATCATTTTGTATCATGTCCATTTTGTCGATGATAATGGCAAAATAAATTTGGATTATAGTTCAGGGGTAAAGGCTTATTAGGATTAGGGGTTCTAGTAGGAGGTAAGGTAATTAAGTTCTTACCCATGAGTTGCAACATGATGGAATCAATGGTTTCAGGTAACGGGGTAAATTGTCTATTCATATCCCTGAATTGATATGGATTTGTTGTTTTTATAGCAACCACTTGAGATTGAACTTGTTGATTTGTTTGAGGTACATTTATTTGTATAAAGCTCTTATTTTGTTTCTTGAATTTTGTTGGAAATTATTATGAGGCACGAATTTTTATTTTTCAAGATGATTGGAGGATTTTTTCGCTTCACTATGACTAACTAAATTCTAAGGAGACTCGTGCACAAGTGGGTGAAGGAGGAAATTTCATCATCCCAAGCTTATCTTGAATATTGGTTTGGAATTTTTCAATAAACATTCTTTGAGGATCACCATCAGGAATCTTAACATTGATTTATGAGTAAAGCAATTGGTATCATACTATGAAATCAGTGAACTTTTCATATTTGTTTTGTTTACATTGCATTAAATCAGGTAAGGCCATCTTGGGACCAATGTGCACTTGGAAATGTTTGAGGAAGGTATCAACAAGTTCATTGAATTAATTAATTGAATTGTTTGGTAAAGAGAAAAACCATTCCAAGGGTGTGTCTTTCAAGGATCTAGGGAAAAGCTTAGCCAAGAGCTTTTCTTTAAAAATGAAGTCACTACATAAGGTTGTGTATGTTGGGATATGGTTGCTAGGATCTCCTTTACGACCATATTTCTGAAACCTAGGAATCTCTATGCATTGTGGCATTTGTGCTTTCAATATATCCAATGAAATTTGGTTGCATTTGAAATATTATGAAGTTGGGCCATTTTTATTTTGGTTTAATATGGAAATTTGTTGTTTGAGGGATGACACATTTTGCAAAAGTTGGTTGAGGATGGAATCATTGGTTATGTTTTGAGATGGAGTTGAATAAGGTGGAAGTGTATATGTGTTGGGAGGACAAGTGAATTGCAATTTTTTGAGAGGTGACAGATTAGGAGATATGATGTTTGAATTCACAAAGCTAAAAGGATTCCTAGTGGACATAGCTAAGGTTGTATTGACATTGCTATTTTTTTGTCTTGTTGTAGTAACAGTTGAATGAGTGTATGTAGGAATAGAGGCTACACTTGTAGGGGAGGAATTTGATTTCCCCCTTGGATTTGAGTATATCCCAAAGTTTGAGTACAACTAGCCATTGTAGGAACATGGTCATCAATGATATGAGCTAAGATTCACACAATTTCTATTCCCAATTAATTATCAAGAATTCTCCTCATGTTATCTATAATAGGAATGGAAGTACCCGCAATATATTTAGCACTCACAAGGTTTTGAAGTTTTTCTAAGGCTTTATCCATTTTTTGCAAGTTTTCTTGAGGAACATGAGCAACAACGATTTAACAATCAACAAGATTGGAGGTCATGGGACATGGTATTTCAAGTATAGATTCCAACATGGATTGACTAGTTTCAACACTATGAGTGAAAGAGATAGAAAACCCAAGATCCACAGTGAATGTACCGGCACATGATGCCATGAGTCTTGAACTGCATCTCACTGAAGTATTAGCAATACGACACTAGGTTGTAATACTCATACAAGTTTCACCAAACCAAAGGAGTACCCAAAAAGCACTAAAAAAATGTAACCAACACCTAGAAATAGGAAACACAATACAAGGATGCAAAAGGATATAGCAATTTTCAGACATGACATGCAAGAATTTTCTAATTTTTGAATGCAATAAACTAAAAATGATGTCTTTTGAATGCAAATTTAATGTTTGGAAAAAGCACTTGTTTTGAACAATGAACTTGAATGCAAACAATTTTGGAAAGTTGTAACTCCAAAAACTGAAACTGAGATCTGAAAACAACAATATGTAAAGTAGACAGAGTCAAATTAATACCCAAAAATTCAGAAAATAACCTGTGTAAGGATAGATTCACTCTAGGGAAAATGGGTCCTTGCATAGGGGTTGAAAAAATTAAGTAACGAGTTTCTAAGTTGATGTTTAAGATCTTTGATTCAGGTTTTAAATAGACGTTTTCAATTATAGATTTCTAGAAAATTATGATGAAATGCAAGTGAATTTGATGACAAATGACAAGAAAAATGATAACTTTCTAGATTCAATTTTGTTTGAAGTTTCTGATAGAAATGAATGAAAAACACTAATATGAAGACTATGATGTAAAATGAATGTAATATGTATGCAAATTTTTGAATTTTTGAGGTTTTAAAGGATGCAAAATGCACTTTTAAAATACTAAATGATATGCAATGCAAACTAATACAAAATCCTAGATCTAGGGTTTGAAAGATCTCCAAATCAGAAAGCTTATAGTGCAAGAGTGTCGGGTTCACCAAAATGAAACAAATAAAAATAGGTTATGGTGGAATGGAACCTAGAAGGAAGGTGATGTTCCTATATTTCTTCTAATTTCATTAGGAAAAGAGATCTCCCAAAGGAAGGATTGACTTTAAACCTTTAGGTGAGTCAACCCTATTAGGGGATCTATTGTTTCCTTTATGACAGAAAATGACAAATATGATTGAACTACATTTGGGGAGATAAAAATAAAAATTCCTAATGAACTCAATTATGCAATGCAAAACTTGAAATGCTGAAATAAAGGATAGCACAAACAAAAACTACAACTTTCAAGAAAATTTGAGAAGGGGAAATTGATGTGCACCTATCACCAAAAGTGGTTGTTGGGTGTCCTACTAGGACAGATTCGCCCTAGGGTGAATGGGTCTTTGTACAAAGATCCAAAATCTGATTTCACAGTCCTCTGGTCCTGGATCTGCACTCCTAATTCCACTAGATTCCACTACCAAAAAGCCAAAAATAAATTATGCTTTCTGTGGCTTAACAACTTTGATGACAATTTTGACAACTTTGTAAAATTTCACTTTAGATCAATCTTCAATCCTTCTTCACCTACAAATCTACGCACACAAAGAGAGGGAAAAATTGTTTGTTTTCACTGAATAGGGGTTTGCCTTGGTCAAACTCTATTTTGGTAATTAAACCTTGCTAATGAAAGATAATGAAAAATGACAAGGAATGACAAATGAACAAATCTATGTCACAACTCACCAAACCCTTAATGGCTTCCCTTAGAGGATTGAATTCTAATGCATCTCTCTAAGGATTGGATCTTGCATGAATTGGATTGAATGATTGCTTGATTTGATGCTTGAGTGAATGCTTGAATGCTTGAAACCTACATCACAATGTTAGCTCCAAAACATAATATGAACATACATAACTTTGACATGATGATATGATCTTGATTGTTGTTGTAGATTCTTGATAAATCTACTCCTCAATGCTCTTGAAAATAATATTTTCTCTTGTGATCTCTTGATAGCATGTCTTAAGTTTTAATTGATAAAATAATTATATTTATAGGTTTTTATCTAATTTCCTAAAAACTAGATTCCACAAGCTGACATTTGAAACTTGAATTTGAATCATTAAGATTCCACCAAAAACATATTAAAATTTGGGTCTTGGCACTTAAGGAGGACCCATTTTCCCTTGGGTGAATGGGTCTTGGGACCCAAAGCCAAGAAACACAATTTCCAAGGTGTTTAAAATAATGTTAGCATTTGTTTAATGTCAATTTCCCTTTTGGAAAAAATGAATAATAAGGATTAGGAATGCATAATTTAGGTAATTAGAAGCTTAATTAAGTCCAATTTAATTAAGGGGGCCCAAACATAGTGTGAAAATTTAAAGGAGCACATTTTCCTACACTACGGTTGGAAAGATCATTTTGAGGGCTTTGATCTTGCAAAATATAATTTCTAAATGACTTTATTTAATCCCTCAAAAGGTAAAGAATTTTTTTTTTCTAGCATTTTGATAGGTGTGAAGGAGACTCCATTGTGGGTATGATTTAATACCAAAGGTGTTCTATCCAAGGGGGTTTGATCTAAGGGGTTCTTATCTAACACTCATAAATTAAAACCCTTTATATGGAACCTCTCAAGGCTTAAATCATTAGTTTTTTGTTAAAATAACTAATTTTAGGAAAAAATCAGGATGTCCCAAAAGTGAGACACACTATTGTGGCAACACCTGTTTGTTGAGGAAGGACTATAGTCTCAAGATAACCATGAAAATATGCTACAATATGGTAAAAGACAGAGTAAAGGCATATATTATGACATCATAATAGGTCAATGTTAATGATGAAAATAGTCATTGAAGAGCAAGGTTAAGAGGAATAAAGCGACAAACCATGGAATTTTAAAGGGTGGTTAGAAACTTTACCTGCATATAGAGGACACTATAATAATAATAAAGGGTTAATATGCAAAGATGCATATGAATTGAAATCCAAGGGTAGGCCTATGGAACAATAAAAAAGGACTCTAAGTCCTTCCACATACATGCTAAAGTCTCCAAAGCTACCTAGGAAGTGATGGATTATTATAAAATAGATCATTTCTTGGAAAGATCTCTAGGTTTTTTCACATCTGAAATGGAAAAGGAGGCACTTATGCAAATACAGTATCAAGAACTATGAAGGTAGTTGTGTTGCATAAGAATGTTGTGTTAGTAGAGCTATTTCAATAAGACAATCTGTAGTTCAAAGGGTAGAGGAAAGATAATATGATAGAGGTGGAAATGAGATATAGTGCCTAGAGGAGACTTCATAGTAATCTCACAGTCAAATAAATGACTAAGCATTGACAGTATGAAAGGGAAGATGATAGTGACTTCATCAAATAAAGTCAACCACTAAGAAAGGACAAATAATGAAGGGTCATTAAGATGATTCAAGCTTGCAAAAGGAAAAGTCCTAAGAGTCCTTTATAATGATAGTCACATTTCATCATGACAATCATATATTAAAGCAAAAGGGTGAAGGATGGGTAAAGGAAAACTTGAAGAAAGCTACAATTGAGGAAATAAAGGATATATAGAGGCTTAAAACATGAATTAGTTAGTAACCCTTGAGTTACCCTATGCCACCTAAAAGACCTAGTCATCTTCAAGCTTTTAGTATTCTTCAAATAACTCTATCACATGCCTATCATCATGTTGAAGCATTCACAAGTTGAGGCTAGAAGAGTGTAGTTTAGAGGTGCTTTCATTTAGTTTAGGTCTGTTAATGAGTCTACATGATTACAACTTGGGTTAAGTGAAGCTTGGAGCCATAATCATGCAGTTTGGGGAAATTTTGGGCCCTAAAATAAAGGTTATTTTTTCCTTGTACACCCAAAAACATAAAGCCTTCATGAAAATTGATTAAAGGAAACATTTCCAATCAGTATCATGCATATTTGTGAAGACTTGTTCAAGTTCACTTGGGTCACATTTCAAGGGGCATGCAAAGGGAAAGAGATCAAGAAGTCAAATTCAAGTCTTCTTCATAAAGCTTTGCATGATTTACAATCAATCTAGAGGGAGTTCCACATCTACACAACTCTCAATCATCATGCAAACTTAGCCTCTTCCATGAAGACAAGTTCAGTTAAACTAGAGGTGACTTTTGATAAAAACCAAGCACCTAACTCTTTTACAGTTAGTTATTTCCATTCTTCTTTTTCCTTATGCAAGATAAAGAGATTATAATTCAGTTTAGAGAGATATTTTTTTCAATTTAGAGCAGCAACTTCATGTATTTTCAAGTATTTTTCATATTTGTACAAGCAAAAATCCTATTTTTCAATAAAAATAAATATGCTTCCTTCTCAAAGCTCATGTGCTGAGTGTTCTTACTAATGATTTGATCTAATTTCTATGGTTTTTCCAATATTGAATCCTTAAATTATGTCTCATTTGAAAACATTTTTATACAAGAATATGCAAAACTCATACAAGTCATAGGTTGTGTGAATAGTTTTAGTAGATATAGTTGTTAATAATATAGTTTTCCTTCAATAAAACTCGAAATATAACCTTCCTCTGAAACACTATTGCATGGGCTTGTTCAAATTTGAGTTGTGCATAGAGTAGGGTAGATTCTTAGATAAATTATGAGTTGAAACAGTAGGCACAGGTCATTTAATCATTGGTGCATCATCTCCTAGGATCAATTCATTTCAGTTTTAGTTCATCTATCATTTTTCCTTGTCAAATCAGTAGTTTATAGGAGGTTCATCTAGGGAACCAACCCTCTCTTAAGGTTCATCTTCACCATAGACAACCCATAGCTTGAAGATAGTCCCATGTTTCATAGGATAGCTAAGTTTTACACTTAGCCAAGGTGCAATCCTTGTGACAATAGGTGTATCTTTGATCTTTTCATATGGTTATTATGTAAGCTTGTATGCATGATTTTCTCTCATGGGGTTATGTAGAAAATGGTATGATCAACCTATATGATTTTCCTAACACACTAACCAATGGTGCCCACACATTATCAAAATTTGTAGAGGGAATATTGTTAAATAAGGGACATGAATTGTGTAGGAAACATAAAATTTATAAGGATTATTCTCCTCCCATTTTTTTTTAGATTCAACAAGTGTTAAAAAAATAGCAAAAGATCCTATGAATAACATGTTGACAAATAGGTTCACTATTTAGGGAGAATACAAGATCAATTCCTAAACCAATGGTACCAAATTTGATAGCTAACACAAAGTTAGGGAAGTTTATTTTAATGGATAAATATTAATGTTTATGGATTAAGTTTAATCAAAAGTCGTATGAGACTCTAAAAAAGATAGTAGAAATGGTGACTTTCAAAGAAAAAGTTGGTTAGACATTAAAAAAAGTGTTGCAACCCTATTGTGGTAGTATTAAACAATTGACTAGGTGTTATACTTTCAATTTAAGTTCTTACTATCATTTTTAGACACACTTAATCTTTATTTTTGCTAATTATCTTACTTTGTTTCTTTTATATTTTATAGACATTATTTTAAAAACTATGATCATTTCTTGCTAGAATAACATAGTAATTTTTATTTTATTTTATTTTTAGTATCTTACTAAAAGAAGAATTACTCCCTAAGGGAAACGTGATTTCATCCTCATACACATCAAAAAAAATCTTTCAAATTATTCACTATAATAAACTTAATTCCCATATTTATGGTAAAAATATTATATAGAGAAGAGTATAAAGATGAAAATGTGTGTCAAGAATGTATGAATGACATAAGACATTCCCACAAAAAAGGTGCTTCAACATATTTTGCAATTGAGTCATTAAAGTGTATATAATAGCGCAAATATTTTATAAATCTAGTGACATGTAATAATAGATGTGCATTTAAATAATTTTAAAGCAAAAAAATATATTGATAAGTTATGTCTAGAGAAATTATATAAACATATTCATAGTACTATGCAATTAAACATGATATCATGTGTAGACACCTAAAATTGTCCTAACTAGCGAACAACACTAACTTTCACCCTTCTTCCCTAAACGATTAAATAATACATTATTATTTAATTATTATCAAATTTTATATTCATCTATTAATTAAGTGATTTAACATTATTTAATTAATTCATCCTCAAATCATCAATTACATCAAAAACCCTAATTTCCTCTATTAATTGAATAAAATTACATTATTTAATTAATTCACTTTTTCACCATTTTTTACTAATTAAATAAATTTATTTATTTAATAAAGTCCTAATCTAACTTTATTCCTCTTGTTTAATTAAATAACATCAATTATTGGGGTTGACCCCATAGTGCAACAGTTAAGTTGCAAAGGCAGCAGTGGGGTTGTCTAAGGTTTAAATCCCACAGTGGATAGTGGGATTGCCGCAGAGAGAAAAGGTGGTAGCGGGGTCAACAAAGGTAGCAGCAACTGTGTAGTAGTGAATATGGTGGCAGCGGCAGTGGATATGGTGACGGCAACAGTGGTTAAGGTGGTGGTGGCAGTGGTGGTATGGAGATATCAAGGATGAGGTCCCCTGTATATTGTGGCCTCACTGGTTCATAGCTCCAATCAAAATCGATGGGTGTTGCCCCTTAGCAATGATTTATCAAACAAAAAAAAATAACATCAATTATTTAATTATGTTAATAATTAACCCTATTCCCCTAAGTTAATTAAATTATTAAAACATAATAGTTTAATTAAATCACTTTCCCCTAAACATGAATAATTAATTTAATTATTCAAAACATCATCCAAAAGGTCAAATCAAACAAATAGAACTTTGTTTGCAAAATTCAAACTTGATTTGCATGTTCAACACAAAAAGATTAATTAATTAAATGAATTAATTAATTATCCTCACCCACTTTTATGATTGAGAAAATTACGATCCCTTGATTTCTCACTCTATTCTCTGACTAATACATCTATTTCCTAACAGATCAATCTATTCTTTAATTCCACATATTATTCAATCTATTTCTTCAATCCCACTAAACACTCAAATTGATTTCTTCAATCACATCAATTATGTAACAAAAATACACTGATTATTCCCATTTAATTCCTCTCAATAGTTTTGAACCATTGATCAGGATATTCTACTACGTGATCTCAAGCGTCCATTTTGAAACAAAAAATCTATATAACAACCATCTTCTTCCTCAAAAACGATTAGAGAATCAACATCTTTTGCACAACGAAGTAATGCAGAAATCATAATCAACCTTTTAAAGATTTTACATACATCTTCGATCAAACATCTCGCATCTTTGAAGCTTTTGCATGCACAAATGGAAGCTTTGCATTGATACAACAACAATCCAACATCTTTGCGTATATACTTCAACACGGGATGGTAACACTACATTTCTTGAATTCATTTTATGTTTTTCTCTTTTGATTGCATTCTTTGAATTTGTTATTCGTGGTTTCATTTTGTGAGTAATGGGCATGAATCTTAGTCTTTGTGTAGAATTAGATTGTGTTTAATTCACTAACATAGATTATCTTGCATCTACCGTTTCCCCCCTTACAAATTTTGGCACACCCGATGGGGCCATAGTCCTTAGCACTAACTATTTTATGAGTGAATTTTGAAGTTGCAAGTCCTGCAAATGCAATTGAAAAAATTTTACGTAGAAGCTACAGAAAACTCACGCGGTGGATTTCTTGTTCCTACTGCACTTGATAATTTTTTGGCCACTTATGCCTTTTTTGTTCACTTTTGATTCATTAACAGGGCTAGTTCTGCCTTTTTTGTTCACTTTTGTACATAATAGAGTCGTATTTGACTTTTTGAAGCACTTTTCCTTCCAAAAAAAGGTTTGCAAGCGCACTAAAGGAGGTCGATTTTGTTCAATAGGTGCTAACATTTCTTTATGTAGGATTTACAAGAGCATGGCATGATTTTTTACCCAAGAACAAACTAACAAGTTTATTATAGGGAAGGCAAATGGTCAAAGATTTAAAAAAAATTCAGAAGCTTTCATAGTTAGGAAAATTTTTAAATTTGGTGCTATAAAATAAACCCCACAAACCAAATGCTCCCAATTGGTGCTCTTAAAAAGAATTTTTAGAAGCTTTTTAGCTTAGGAAAATCTCAATTTGGTACTTAAAAAGAATTTTCATAAGCTTTCTAGCTTAGGAAAACTTTTCAATTGGTGCTATAAAATGAATCCCACAAATCACATGCTTTCAATTGGTGCTTTAAAAAGAACTTTCATAAGCTTTCTAGCTCAGGAAAATCTCAACTGGTGCTTAAAAAGAACTTTCAAAAGCTTTCTAGCTTAGGAAATTTCAATTGGCGCTATAAAAAGAACCCCACAAATCCTCATGCTTTCAATTGATGCTCTAAAAATGATTTTTTTACAAAGCTTTCCAAATTAGAACAAACACTCTATTTTGGTGCTCTAAAAAAATGTTTGCTTTCGACCAAACAATTTCATTATGTTGAAAAAATGCACGATTTAATTTTTTTGACCAATTAAAGACAAGGCTTTAGAAACACTTCAATTGGTGATTAAAATTGGACAAATGCTTTTTGATTTTGCATATTGTTATCTCTTTTTTTGAAATCCAGAATACTTCACTTTGGTGCACATAAAAATAAAAAATTGCTATCCTATACACACTATTATTTTCATTTTACCTTATTTTATTTTTTATTTTATTTTCATTTTTTTGGGCTTAAAAAGAACAATGCAATGAAGTGTATATTGTGTATTCTTTGTTTGGAAAACTAGGTGTCTATCATCTCCCCTCGCACATTTTGACAATCTTGGGTGACGAAAAACATCTTGAGTTTCACACTTTGTTTACATTTCAAAACATACCTTTCGAGGGCATGCCTCCCAACTTGTGAGAGGGAAAGACCCAAGTGGTACTTCTGCTTTGGTCCACTATATAAATAATTGTGGATGTGATGAAAAACATCGACCACTGGTGCAGATGTTCTATACCGACAAAATTCTCCCTTAGTATCTGTGAGATATGTAAAACCCCTTTTTATTAAGGGTTGGGAGACCTCTTAATTGAGTGAATCGCCACATGTATAGACAGTAGAAAAAAATCCCAAAACATAACTAAGAACCAATGTTGTAGAAGCCACCCTTTTTCAGCCAAAAACATTCTTTGAAGTGGTGCATCAAAACTTTGATTCCAAGAAGTTACTTACCAAGTCTGACTTATGGTTGAGCTTAAAACACTCTCCATTCATTGCATGTAAAATCATCCCTCTGGGGCATGAGGTAAGCCCACCTAAAAGAATGTATCCATCCCTAGGGTGTAAATTGTCTCCATGAAATTGCCAAATATTTTGGTTACTTTGAAAACATCAAACATTTGCTTGAATTAAAATGAACACATCAAAACAAGAATTTAACATGGTCCTCAAACATCAAACCCTTTGAATTTAGTGTGAATACTTTGAAAAGAGCCTTATGTTTGCACTCCCTAAAAGATATTTTAAATAAATATCTTTGAAGGTTTTTGAATGTTTAGGCTCACATTTCAAGTCACATTAAGAATGAAGTAAACCTTGGATACTATAGCTTTTAGCATTTTGACTTCCAAGAAATTTGAGATTTATTTGGAAGGAAATGTGTTTAGAGTTATAGACATTTAGGGTCAAATAGTTTTGATTGTTGTATTACATGATATCACTTGCCAAAGTCTCAAATCAGATCAAACGAAGCTATCCAAAACTACAAAATTCATCCAAATAGCTACTAATATAGAAATTTGGAAATAAAACTAAACAAAGGCCACTTTTTCTTCTATTTTTGCCACACTTGACGAAAAATTGGTTATAGTTGACAAAAAATATGTCGCTTTTGCTCTTTCTCTTATGAGAGTTAGTAATGAAAATTTAGCACTTTTGAGAAAATTGAACGGTCTAAAATTGCCACAATTGCTCCTAATATTGCTGCATTTGACATATTTTCTTGGCCGTAGTTGACTTTATACTGGTTTTTTTTATCAAAAATTTCGCTTTTGCACTCATTTTTCATCAAACAAAAAACTTGACACAGGGTTCACACTTGAAAATTTTTACTGCATTTGCTTTTTCAGATTTAGCTGCACTTAACCATAAACTATCCGTAGTTGACTTTTTTAGCCACTTTTGCTTCAAATCTACCACTTTTTCTCTATTTTCTAGTGAAAATCAAATAACCAATCTAAAACTGGTTACAAATCCTTTTGAGAAACAAAACAATTAGATTCCCAAAATGCGTCATAATTTACATCAATCCATCATCCATTTGTAAAATCAAACACCTCATCCTACTTTTAGAATTCAAAATCAAAACAAACAACTTGGACCATTCCTTCACTCAAACTTCTAAGATATCACCATTTGCTTGAACCTCAAGGCTAGTTCAAGTAAATTTCTACAACATATCCTCTAGAAAAAGAACTAAAATATCGATCCAAGCCTTTCAACATTTTGAGTTCCAAAAATAGCATCATCCCAAAACATCGTTCAAACCTTAGGGTCTTGAGAATCACAAAAACCATATCAAAACACCAACATTTCCATCTTTCACTTTATGACCATTTGGCATACAATTGCTCCAGTTCAACAACCAAAGCTTACAACACCTATCATACAACCATGCTTTGAGCATATTGAGGTTGAACAAACGGATATTATCAGTAGTTTGAGGAGCTTCATATTCAAGACAAAAGAAACACCAAACTAGTGGAGAAATGTAGCAAATATCCTAGACAAACAAGAGTGAAAAGTAGATCTTACAATTGGAAGACCCGTATTACCACCTCCTACATGGAAATAGGAAAACTTAGCTCCCAAAAACATTTGTAAATATAAAACCCCAAAAATAAACACAATTTCATTTCTTTAAAACACAAAAATCCCAAAAACAAAGCATTAGTTCATTTCGTAGTTTAGAATCACCAAACATTCACAAAATCTTAACGCTTGTTTATGACAACCACGAGGTCACAATGCAGAAAAAAGATGGAAGCAAAAAAAATAGTGCTAGCATGCCCCCAACAAACACCACAAACAAACAAAGTGATTCATGGGGTTATAGATCCAATGACCTTGTAACTCCTCAAAGGGAACCAACATTCAAAGCAACATCAAACCAATCATCTAGTGAGGAAGAGGTAATCTGTAGACAACAAGAAGTGATGGATAGATCAAATCAAAATCTCAAGGATATGGTCATAGAAGAAGTGAATAGTGAGGAAGAAATAAATGATGGAGAATTCTTTCAACATTCTAACAATCCCAAGGTGCTCAAACTAATGGACAAACTCCTAAGAAAGGATTTGAATACAAACTTCTTCAAATTAGCACAAAGTGTTGCTAAGTTTCCTATAGACTTTAACATAGAATGTCTTAAAGATCCTCACCTCATTCCCTTAGTAGATAACTTAGTTGTGAGAGAAATACCCAAACCATTGGAGATTCCAAACATGTCATCAGTATTCTCACAAGGCAAACATCAATCAATAGACAACCATTTTTTTAGGAAACCATACCAAATAGAACAAGCGGTGTTGGCCCAACAATATCAAGGAGGTCCATCTCAATACATGCCACAAGGTAACAACCCACCAACAGGAAAATACATGCCCCAAAATGCTTCATATATTAGCCCTTCCCAAAATTTACAAAACCAACAAGGGAAATTTCCACAACAATACCATCAACAAGGTGGGTCATATGGTCCCCTTCCTAATCAACAGTACCAACAACAAGTTGTGCCATAGGGTACCCTTTCCAATCAACAAGGTGGGCTGCATGGTCCCCTTCCTAATCAACAATACCAACAACAAGGTGTGCCACAAGGCACCCTTTCCAATCAATAAGGTGAGCCGCATGGTCCCCTTCCCAATCAACAATATCAACAGTAAGGTGTACCACAAGGTACCCTTTCCAATCAATAAAGTGGTCCACATTTTCCCCTTCACAATCAACAGTACCAACAACAAGCTATCCCATAATGTACCCTTCCCAATTCATCCCATCAACAAGGTGTCTCACCAATGCATTATCAAGGTAACCTTCAAAATAGTTCATCCCAACAACAAGGTGTGCCACAGGGTAGCCTTCCCAATTCATCCCATCAACAAGGTACCCCACCAAGGCACCACCAGGGTAACCTTCAATATAGTTTGTCCCAACAACAAGGTGTACCACCAATGCACTATCAAGGTACCCCTCAACAACAATAACAAGGAGCTATCCCTCCTTAAATTCAACAAGGAGCTAACCCTCCTTACGTTCAACAAGTCCAACTAACCCTCCTTACGTTCAACAAGGAGCTAACCCTCCTTACGTACAACAAGGAGCTAACACTCCTTACATACAACAAGGAGCTAACACTCCTTACATACAACAAGGAGCTAACCCTCCTTATGTTCAACAAGGAACTAATCCTCTTGTGGACATGGAAAAAGTAACCCTTCTACTTTGTCATGTTCAAGCTCTCCTGTTGGATTTTGGCTTGACTTTGCCTAGATTTAATGTTGTAATGTGGTCAACATGTTCACATTAGGTCTTGGACCCTTGTGAATCATTAAGACTTCTAGGATGTCTTGTAAAGGTGTTGTAAAGTGTTGTAACTCACTTTCACATTTTTCTAGGACCCTTTCATTATAATTCATCTAAATATTCCCTTTTTATCACTTACCAAGTCTTATTTCAAAGTGTTGTAAAGTGTTGTAACCCACTTTCACGCTTTTCTAGACTTGTCATCACTAATTCAACCCTTTATCATGTTTAAATGACCCTTTAATACACTTTTTGACCATTTTTAAGTGTGATTTTTAGGACATTCCTGTTGGACAACATTTAATGCCCTTTAATTCCCGACACCCACTTAATTTGCTTAAGTGGGACTAAGTCACCAATAGGGGCGACTTAGTCCTTTTTCGCACAAAACTCAAAATTATTTTAAATTTATGGCAGGATTTTGTCCTCTAACCCTTGAGGTCGGCCTGTTATGTGTTACTTTCAGGAAATTTTAGTAAAATCTTATATAAATAAGGGTTTCTCTTCTCATTTTTCATCTTCTAATCTCCTACAATCTCTTAATCTCTTGTACTCATTAAACATTCAATCTTTCAAGCAATCAAGCATTATCAAGTCATCCATTGGAGCACTTCATTGCATATCTTTAGATTTCTACATCAAGGGTTTGGTAAGTTTATGACATTGCATGTTGTTTATTTATCATTATCTTTCCATTTCAGTTCATTTCATAGGGTTTGATTACCAAAGTGGAGTTTGACCAAGGCAAACCCCTATACTCTAACCCTTAACCATTTTTCCCTCTTTTCATGTGTATTTACAGACTTTGTATGTAGATTTTTCAAAGAAATTGGTGTTGAAAAGTGGTCAAGAAGTCATCAAAGTCACTCAAGTCAACATAACCCTAATTCAAGCTTGGAGATATCTTTTATCCCATTTTCTGCAAAATCAAGTGCAGACACCTATCAGAAAAGCAAGTGCAAACCTAAAGCTACAATATTTTGTCCTAAGATTCTTGAAATCTGCAGGTGGACTAAGTCACCACTACTGGCAGATTAGTCCCACTACTAGGCCTAAAAAGTGGTTTTTGCATTTTTGATACCCATTTGGTAGATTCTTGTTCTGGCAAGTTTTCCCGAAACTGGGACTAAGTCGCCCAGCCTAGCGTAAGTGTCCTAGTCAACATTTTCAGTCAATTTTTTAGGATTCCAGAATCTCTCCATATCATATTTTATATTTCAAGTGCACCCCTCCAATTTTGTTCATTTATTTCATCTTTTACTTGCATTTTTAGATGTTTTTGCATATCATAGTGTGTTTTCTAGCACTTCGCATTTCTTAGGTTTTGCATCATTAAAACATTTTTATTTTATATTAGTGCATTAATACATCATTATTAGACATAATAAATCTCATTTACATTAACTTTGATTGTATACATTTCCCATTTTGGCCCATCTCTCTCCTTTTAGGTGAAAAACCCTAGAAGAGATAGAGAACTTTGGGTGCCAAAATCATTGTCCATGTTTTGGTGAACCTAACTTTTGAGCATATTTACTTTTGATTTTAAGTGCATCCTAGGTTTCATTTATAGTGCATTAGCTATTGCATTTTTTAAACTACATCCTAGGGTTTTCAAACTTGCATTCGTGAAAAGCTCAAATAGCTTGCATTTTTGCATCATTTTTACATTAAAAAACAACAAAAAATTTTGCATTTCATACTATAGTTGCATTTGTGCATCTAAAATAAATCAAATTGCATTCAAAATTTTTGAAAAATCTCAAAGAAATCCTCACTAGGACTGATTCGCCATACTGGGCGACTTAGTCCTCCTACACATTTTGTATTGTCGTTTCTGGTATTTTTTGCATTTTTGTTTTTCGGTATTGCATTCCTATTTCATTTTATAGAATTATTGTTATAATTTTCATTTTATTAGTCCTAGATTTCATTGCATTTGCATCCACCCCACCTCTTGTGGTATTTTTATGAGTGTTTGGTGCTCTATTGATAATACTTTAGTGAGAAGAAGTTCATGACTCATGGCATCCTGCAATAACACATTCGTTGTGGACCTTGGGTTGTCTCAAGATCCTACTCCTAGTATGGAAAATGGTGCATTAGGCATGGATACTACCACTAGTACACCTTTACCTTCACATAAAATGCATGTTGACACACAAACTACTTTCATTCCACAAGATAAATTCATTAACATTCATGAGGAATTAGCATATTTGTAACAAAACTTATGTCTTGAAAACATTTCAACCACTGTAATTCCTGCTATAGAAAACATCCATCAAATGCTTGAAAGTGATGAGGGATTAGATGTTATGAAACAAATTGTTGAGATATACCAAAAACATGCCTCTAACATATCTCAGTTCCAGCAAACACTATGGTTAGCCAAGGAGGATCTCACATTCCTCCTCCTTCAACTATAACATCCATAGCTACCTATACTACTCCTCAAGTTACAACAACCATGCAACAGGTTAGTCATGTGACTCCTTTTTCTATTCCATCTAGCATTCCTAGTTCTTTTGTGGCATTGAATGTTCCATCCTCCACCACCTTCACCCCTCTTAGTGTCCTATTCACTTGTCCCAACATTACCTATACTCCATCACCATTCTCTCTTCCACCTCATACCACTTACACCGACCCTATCATTACACAACTCTTTCAAACTGTTTCTTCCATGCAACAACAAATATTTTCCATAAACCAAAACCAAACTGTACCGCCCACCTACTATGTTCATAGTAGTCCATTATCTTTGGAAATATTAAGAAAAACGATGCCACAAGGAATAGAGGTGCCTAGGTTTGAGAAGTACATAGGTAAAGGAGACCCTACTAATCATGTCAATGCCTACACAGCCTTATGCAATGATTTTGTCCTTGACAATAAACTATTAGCTAAATTGTTTCCTAGGACCTTAAAGGACACTACCTTGGAGTGGTTTTCAAACTTACCTAATCATTCAATTTGATCATTTAATGAACTTTTTTATTCCTTTATAAGTCATTTCCAAGTCCATATGACTCCCAAAAAGATAATGGCTGATTTAATGTGATGTAAACAAAATACAGGTGAAAAAGTCACTGATTTCATTTCACGCTATCAGTCATTGTATGCTCAAGTAGATGTCAAGATTCCTGATTCACATCTCCAAAAGATGTTTATTGAAAACTTGCAAACTCAACATCAGGATAAATTGACCATGATGACATTTCCTTCTTTCATGCATTTATGCACAACCCTTTGTGACTATCACAACTCAGTTACTAGTTGTGATGCAAAATCCACTTCTAGCCAAGCTAATAAATCTAAACAAAGTAACCAAAATAACTCACAAAACTTTAGAAAACTAAACAAAGGGTTTTTACAATTCAACCCCCTCCTCAACAACCACCTCCACCTATCAACAACCAAGTAGTAGCTGTTAAAGTCATGATACCTTATAGTTATGGAGATCCAAAATGATAATTTACACCATTACCAGACACTCTTCATAACACCATGACTCAACTTATGCAGCAACAAATGATCTTTGTATCTCCTGTTAAACCATTAGATACAACTAAACCTTTGCCTCCAACCTTTCAACCTAATGCCTATTTCCATTATCATAGACAAAATGGACATGACATAAAACAATGTAAGTGTTTTAAACACAGAGTGCAAGACCTCATTGATTATGTTTATCTATCTGTTTCAAATGCTAATACAAAAGGAAATATGTTTGTTGCCCCACCAAATCAAAATTTGAAAAATTTTACCAATCCCATGCCTAAACATAACGTGTCATTCATCAAATCCAATGAAACTCAAAACAATGATGTGATGATTGTTCATAAAGAGACTAAACATCTTGATACACCCTCTATTAATCCTATGGATGAAATGGTAGGAACGATAGACGTTATCCCTTGTAAGGGCCAACCTAAGAAAAATCTTGATATTAGTTTCACTTCTAAAGATATTCTCCCAAATCTTCTTGATGGTCCTCTCTACATAGCCAGACGTATTTATGATAATCCCACTAATGGGATACTCATAGATCCCACCTGTGGCGAGAATGTGATCACTGAGGAATTTCTGGTATTACATGAAATTTATCAAGATAACTATGATCAACCAAGAGAATGGATAAAAACACATAATGGTTTTGCATGCCCTGCGATTGGATCAATCTTTCTTCCATTACAGATAGGACCTAAGATAGTGGATGTTACATTCTCTATCATTCCTCAATCAGATCAATTTCCTTTGTGGCTAGGCTATCCATGGATTCACTCAATGAAATTTGTTCCTTTAGTCATACACAAATATTTAAATTTTTTGCATGATAATGATATATTCACCATCCACCATAGTGGCTTTCACCCTTTCTCTTCTAAAGGAAATTTCTCCTTAGAATCCTTTTGGCTAGAGCCCATGGAGCCTATCACACCTCACAAAGATTTCTTTTTCATTATTTATCAAAATTTTAAAGCAAAGAAAATTGTCGAATTGTCCCTTCGTAACCAACCCCCCTCCACTTCCGCTATCCCAATCCTTGATGAGACAATGCTTCAACCTAAACCTGAAATAGATAACTTAAATCAACCAATGTTAAACACTTCCCCTTCTTACTCCAAACGTCCACAAGATAATGAAACCAGCCCTGTCATGCCTCCTCACATAAAAAAAGTATATAAAGCAAAAGAGAAAGTGATTTACCCATCTCTTTTGGTTTCTTTCATTCTTCCCCCTTAGGTAGAAAAGGAGCCTATGGTGGATCAACCCACTCTTACACCCACACAACTTCAAAATAGAATCAAAATAAATCACGGTGCTAGGGAGTGTAGGCGTCACCGTCGCCTCCTTACTCGTCAAATGCAAATTGAAAACAACAAATAAAATCAACCTTTTCCTTTGATAGAAGCAATATTTGATCACCCTCCTCCTCCTGACCCACCACAAGATAGTACGTTACAACCATCACAAAAAAATGATCCAATACCACACCACAACTTCTGATACACCCTTCATTGGAAATTACCCTTCGTCCTCCCATCATGATTAATCTGGATGATGAGATCTCTAAAATAGATGAAGAGGTCCATAACAATTTAAATTCTTTATTTTCCTCTTCCATGAGCCTAAATGATAAATCTCTCAGACCAAGTGAAGAACCTAGTACTTCTCCTAGTTTGGCACTTGCAATTCTCCCTTTGGATAGTCAACCGCCCTCACAATACACTGAACATGACTAGGAGGTGGATGACTCGTTAGATGGTTGACTTGCATTTTTCTTTCTAGCACTTTGCATTTTTCTTTTCTTTTATTTTGACCTTACATGTGTGTATCGTTTTCCCTCGTGCTATGGCATTTGATGTTCTTTCTCTCTTTGTACACTTCCTCTATTTGTACCTATATTCTTTTATATGTCGTACATTGCCTTTTTTGCTTTTGTTTTGTGTTTTCCCTTTGGGGATGATGCAAAGCGTTGATATGCCCTATGTCTCTTCCATGTTGACCCAAAGGTCCTTTTTCTTTTTTGCTTTTATTTGGTTTTTTTTATTTTGGGGATGACGCAAAGCGTTGAGATGCCCTATGTCTCTTCCATGGTGACCCAAAAAGGTCATTTTGTTTTTTGCTTTTATTTTGTGTTTTTCCTTTTGGGGATGACGCAAAGCATTGAGACACCCTATGTCTCTTCCATGTTGACCCAAAGGGTCCCTTTTCCTTTTTACTTTATCTTTTTCTTGTGTTTTTCCTTTTTTGGGATGACACAAGGTATTGAGACCGAAATGTCTCCCTCATGTTGACCCAAAATCTTTTCATTTTATTTCATTTTTTCATTTCTTTTGTTTGTTTTTCCTTTGGGGGAAAATGCAGCTACTGAGACTACAATGTCTCTTCCATGTTGACCCAAAATGGACTTTATTTTTCTTCTTTTTTTGCTCTCTTTGTGTCATTCTTCCAGTTCTATGTATTTGGGGAATGATGACAGTTTTGAGCTCCTTAATAAAAACATTTCAGCAAAGAACATACTAACCCCAAATACATAGATCCCTTAACTATTTGGTGTGTTCCTTTTTCAGGGCAACCCCTCCTTTTGTTCCTTTTCCTTCACATGACACAACCTTACTCAAAAATGTATGACTTGGCATAGGGGCTTTCCAAGTTGGCTCGCATGTCTTGTTTCTTTTTTGCATTTTTCATTTGCTACATTAAATTAATTGCTCATGGAATGGTGTGTAGCAATTCCTTTAAAGTGGGGGCATACATTGGCATTATTCATTTGCATTTTTCTTATTCTTGGTTCTTAGTGCAGCCTTGTTACTCCATACGATGTGTTTGTCACTTTATGGATGACATTGGGTATGATGCACTTCATAAGTGTGATCTATCTTAGCATATTACATTCCTCTTAGTGCCCTGATGTGATGCACTACATCCCCTAAACTGTGAATATTATATTATTTGATTGGTCCTCTCTTGGAGATATTAGACACAATGTTCCCTAAGTTATAGACCTCGCATGATCTCAACAAGACTCATTTGAACATCTTTTGCATGTTGTACTTTGCATTTACATGGCCACCTTGCATAACATAGCTTGCATGCATGTGGTACCATTGCATTTGTTCATGACTTCTAAGCATACGAAGCTTTGTTTGTCTCATGAAGCACAAAATGAAATTGTCCTTTGTGGCACCTTATTAAAGTTATCAAGAGGTATATCTTTGATATGGTTGAGCGGGAAATCCCATTATGTGGTGCAACTTTTCCCCATAGCCACCTACTTGTGTGAGTGCATACCAACCGAGCATATGTTTCTCACCTTTTAGGCCTTGTCACCCCATGGACAACTAGAATTTTTGTGGCCCCAAAGTGAGTATACTTGGGCTTTCTCACCCGACGGACAACCATGAGTTTTGTCGCCCCAGAGTGAGTACACATTTCTCATTTCAAACAAACAGCCTAGATCTAATCCACAATGAGCTAGACAGACAATTAGAGGTTTCTTCCATCTTTTCTCATCATCATGTGTGTTCTTTTGCGTTCATGTTTCATTTTCCATGGAATCATGATCCTCGGGGCTTGATCATCCCTCTTGATTATTGTTATCTCACCTCATCAAGCATTAGTTCATTTGTACCTTTCTTGGTTGCATGATCGGCTACTTTAGTGAGAGTTTGAAGCAAGTTCATCCTCTCACTAAAGTGGGAGCTAACTGTGGACATGGAAAAAGTAACCCTTCTACTTTTTCATGTTCAGGCTCTCCTAGTGGATTTTGGCTTGACTTTGCCTAGATTTAATGTTGTAATGTGGTCAACACGTTCACATTAGGTCTTGGACCCCTGTGAATCATTAAGACTTCTAGGATGTCTTGTAAAGGTGTTGTAAATTGTTGTAACTCACTTTCACACTTTTCTAGGACCCTTTCATTATAATTCATCTAAATATTCCCTTTTTATCACTTACCAAGTCTTATTTCAAAGTGTTGTAAAGTGTTGTAACCCATTTTCATGCTTTTCTAAACTTGTCATCACTAATTCAACCCTTTCTCATGTTTAAATGACCCTTTAATACACTTTCTAGCCATTTTTTTAAGTGTTTTTTTGAGGATATTCCCCATGGAAAACATTTAATGCCCTTTAATTCCTGAAACCCACTTAATTTGCTTAAGTGGGACTAAGTCGCCAATAGGGGTGACTTAGTCCTTTTTAGCACAAACCTCAAAATTATTTAAAATTTTTGGCAAGATTTTGTCCTCTAACCCTTGAGCTTGGCTTGCGATGTGTTATTTTTGGGAAATTTTAGTAAAATCTTGTATAAATAAGGATTTTTCTCCTCATTTTTCATCTTCTAATCTCCTACAATCTCTTAATCTCTTGCACTCATTAAGCATTCAATCTTTCAAGCAATCAAGCATTATCAAGTCTTCCATTGGAGCACTTCATTACATATCTTTAGATTTCTACATCAAGGGTTTTGTAAGTTTATGATATTGCATGTTGTTTATTTATCATTCTCTTTCCATTGCATTTCATTTCATAGGGTTTGATTACCAAAGTGGGGTTTGACCAAGGAAAACCCCTATACTCTAACCCTTAACCATTTTTTCCTCTTTGCATGTGTGTTTGCAGACTTTGTATGCAGATTTGTTAAAAAAATTAGTGTTGAAAAGTGGTCAAGAAGTCATAAAAGTCACTCAAGTCAACATAACCCTAATTCAAGTTTGGAGATACCTTTTATCCATTTTTTTGCAAAATCAAGTGCAGACACCTGTCAAAAAAGCAAGTGCAGACCTGAAGCTACAAGATTTTGTCCTGAGATTCTTGAAATCTGTAAGTGGACTAAGTCACCACTACTAGTGGATTAGTCCCACTGCTAGGCCTAAAAAGTGGTTTCTACATTTTTGGATACCCATTTGGCAGATTCTTGTTCTGGCAAGTTTTCTCGAAACTAGGACTAAGTCATCCAGCCTGGCATAAGTGTCCCAATCAACATTTTCAGTCAATTTTTCAAGATTCTAGAATCTCTCCACATCAAATTTCAAATTCTAGGTGCACCCCTACAATTTTGTTTAGTTATTTCATCATTTACTTGCATTTTTAGGTGTTTTTGCATATCACAGTGTGTTTTCCAGAACTTCACATTTCTTAGGTTTTGCATCATTAAAACATTTTTTTTTCAGATTAGTTCATTAGTACATAATTATTAGACATAATAAATCTCATTTACATTAACTTTGAGTGTAGACATTGCCCATTTTGGCCCATTTCTCTCCTTTTACGTGAAAAACCCTAGAAGAGTTAGAGAACTTTGGGTGCCAAAATCATTGTCCACACCTCCTTACATTCAACAAGGACCTAATCACACAACAAGGATTTAACCCTCCTTCCACCCAACATGGTTACCACAGTCTCGTACCTCTACAATACCCAACCTATGACCAAAACATAATAGGACAACAAGGTTACTACACATAGGATCCACAAACAAATGTACCAAAAATAGAGGTAGACATGCAACTACAAGCCATGGATCAAAGAATATCAAACATGTAGATATAAAAACCAAAGAAAACTTATACCCTTTAGGATATATGTCCATTTCCTTTTGATCGTTCCATTACTATGCTCCCCTTTCCAAAAAACTTCAAGATACCAAAGTTTGACAAGTACAAAGGAAAATAAGATCCAATAGAACATGTACGAGATTTTTTGATATCATTCATGGAATTCCAAAACAATGATTCCTACCTAATGAGGCTCTTTCCATGTAGTCCTACTCATCACGCTATGGAATGGTCCTCACATCTACCACCAGGAATTAAATTTTTTGATGAACTAACTACCAAATTTGTAAACCACTTCTCATTCAATATAGAATAGGACATCACCATCACAGATCTATACAAATAGATTCAAGGAGAATCCTTTACCTCTTACCTACAAAGATGGAGACATCAATCTAGTAGGTGCAAGTGGCCTATTCCCAACAAGCAACTAGTAGATATATTCTTTTCCAATGTCCAAGCAAAAGTCAACTCCCAACTCACAATGTTATGCCCCGCTAACATTGAAGAAACTATTTAAAGGGGGCTACATATTTAGAGAGCTCTCATAGCAAGGGAGTTCATTAAACTAAATAAATCCAAAGATAGTCCTTCTAGTTCAAATGGCATACCTAATATTTGGGCTAAAAAAAAGTCACCAATGATGGGGTAGTTGATACTAGAGCTGTGTGGAATGTACAAAATCCTAACACACCACAAAAAAATCCCAAGTTGCACAAACAAGCTAC
This sequence comes from Sequoia sempervirens, assembly GCA_007258455.2. Classification (NCBI taxonomy): domain Eukaryota; kingdom Viridiplantae; phylum Streptophyta; class Pinopsida; order Cupressales; family Cupressaceae; genus Sequoia; species Sequoia sempervirens. The sequence goes on from VDFB02311285.1 coordinate 666,626, forward strand.
GCTCCTAATAATGCATAAATAAATCAACTTAGCTATCCCCAAAACAATCAAATGGGTAACCAACAAAAAAATCAAGGAGGACAACAAAGGAAATATGATCAACCAAGAAGGAAGTTCACTGCATTAGGAGAGCCACTTGAGACGATCATGCGTAAACTAGTGCAACAAAACCTCATCAAGGTCAGCGATCACCCAAACCATGAGGATCCAAGCTTCAAAACACCATGGTACAACAAGGACTTATGTGAGTTCCACAAAATCAAAGGACATACAAAAAACAACTGCATGAGACTCAAGCACATAATACAAGATTTTATTGACAAGGGAGAAGTGGATATAGAACATCATCCTGGAAACAAAGATCTACAAATCTACACAAACCCCATTCTAAACCATGCTAAGAATAATGACAAAGGGAAAGACTAAGATTATGATAATGCTAATTTCACCTATGGTGACACCATCCTAGGTACCCTCTCCCAAAAAAATGACCCTAGGGTCAATGTGTTAATAATACGAAGTAGGTACCTTGAATGTAATGTAACTACCCATTAAGGGAAAGTCACAATACAAGGAGCCCCACCTAAACCCACAGCTAAGTCATCAAATGACTACAGTATTGTGGAACAGCTGAAGAAGACTCCTGCTTTGATCTCCATCCTAAAATTGCTAAAATTATCACCCACACATAGGGAGATACTAGAGAAAGTATTGGAAGCATCGGTTCCTAATGACCTCAATCCAGATCAGTTTCAAGCCATGGTTGGAAAATTCATGACCAATCATCATTTAGTCTTTTCTGAGAAAGACCTTCCATAGAAGTCATTACATAACCAAGCTCTCTACATAGAGATTGGTGTCAAAAAACATATGGTCAAAAGAGTGTTGATAGATAATGGTGCAGGTTTAAACATTTGTACCTTGAAATTTGTGAAATAGTTGGGATATTCTGATGATGTAATCGACAACAGAAAAATCATTACTATAAGAGCCTATGACGACCTCAAAAGGAATTCAGAAGGAACCATCAAGCTTCCTGTGCAGATAGAACCGACAACCATAGAAACCACATGTCAGGTACTTGACCTTGAGATACTATATAACCTTCTTCTAGGACGCCCTTGGATTCATGCACTACAAGCAATTCCTTCAACATTTCACCAGTGCCTAAAATTTCCTCACAAAGGAAAGGAGGTTATATGTTGATCCTAAACCCTTCCATTATCATGCAAAATTGGAGGAGAAGTATAACAAAATCTAGCGTATACCCAGCAATGACATATCATTTCATTCATTCTCATATGTTGACCCTTCCACACTACCATAAACCTCAATTAAACCAACATCAAGTGAGCAACCAAAAACTAAAACCAAGGTTCAAGTACTTGACAAAGGTAATGGAAATTATCATTTCCATCAAGCATTTTGCATTGGAATGCTTCCACCAACACCCAAGGTTTATGGAGGACCTAAGGAGATCAAATATGTTCAAACAGTAAAAATGATAGTCAAATCCATAATTTTTACCAATTGGGGAGATATGAAGGATGAGGAGATATTCAATAAGACTTGTCATCCATGATCTACAAAGAGGAACAAGAGGAACCATAACAACCACAACCTCTTCTAATTGATCCTAGTATAAGTTAGCTAAAAAAATGGGATACACTAGGATGAGTGGCCTTGGGCTACACAAACAAGGCATATGGGAGCCCATTATAATGGAATGGAGAAAAAAGAACATGGTACTAGGGTATGTAACTATAGACATGGTTACTCCAAACACAGGATTTTCCTCTCATAAGAAAGGAGCTCCTTCTACTAGGGTTAAGACATTGGATATATACCATCGCATAAACTTTGATTTACCAATTAAAGACCTATTTGACAACTTTGACATGGGTATTTTCCATACCCAACTTAGAAAAACTATATCTACAAACCATACTTATGAAATGGACTCCAACATGTATGAGTGGGATGCCACTGAATGTGATTCCTTCATTTCTACCGATGATGACCAAGATACCCAATGGGAAAATGATGCCATGACAATATTAACCATCTCCACAACTTCTATAAGCTTTGTATATAATGATGATAGCCTACCCCTCTGTTACCCACAGTTGATAGATTGGGACCAACAACAGCATACACTTGTTTTGGATCAATTCCAAAATGATGAAGAAATCATAGAGTTTATGGGACTTCGAACTGATATACCACCAAGAGATCATAAAGTAGGGTTCGTCATGGAACTTGAACAAGAAGCATACTTTGGTGGGGAGATTGTGTCCTCTAGTTGCAAAATTGAAAAAGACAATATCAAAATAAAAAATAACCCCTAGGGAAAACCACAATGTGGCTCTATCGAATCCTGAAAAGAAGGAAACAAAGGACAAATCTGAAGCTGAAAACCTCTCTGGGGCACCCAAAAATGGAGGATACAATCTCCCTATATCTAAATATCAAGAGAAGTCAACACTCCTAGTGGAAGAAGAAAAATCCATCAATGTTGGCACAACAGAGAACCCAAAGATCACATACCATGCTGTGTCACTTGATCCTGAAGAGAAAGTGAACTTCACAACGTTCATCAACAAAAGAAAGATAAAATTTGCATGGACATATGTAGACATGCCAAGACTAGATCCAGCATTATTTGTACACCACTTGGTCGTATTTCATGGAGCTAAACCTATCAAGCAGAAACTAAGGAAAATGCATCTTGAAATAGCACTATTGGTAAAGGTAGAACTAAATAAATTACTAGATGTAGGCTTCATCAGACCAATCGATTATCTTGAATAGATATTGAATCTAGTACTAGTGTCCAAACCCACTGGGGGTATAAGGATCTGCATGGATTTCTGAGAACTAAACAAAGATTTCCCAAAATATGACTTCCCTCTTCTAGTATTGATATGATCGTGGATCTAACAATAGGACATGAGATGCTATCATTAATGGATGGTTTCTTTAGGTATAATCAAATAAAAATATCCCCTGATGATCATCATAAAATGACATTCACTTGTGCTAAGGAGACCTTTTGCTGGAATGTCATGTCATTTGGTCTAAAAAATATAGGGGAAACCTATCAGCAAGCAATGACTATGATCTTCCATGATATGATGCATACAACTATGGAAGACTATGTGGATGACATACTAGCTAATTCCATCAAAAGGGAAGACCACTTGATCAACCTTGCAAAAGTGTTTGATAGGCTAGAACAGTATAACTTGAGACTCAACCCAAAAATGTGTGTATTTAGAGTAACATCTGGAAAGCTACTAGGGTATATAGTATCAAGAAGGGGCATTGAATTAGATCCTATGAAATTAAAATCCATATTAGAAATTCCTCCACCAAAGACATTGAAGCAGCTAAGAAGTTTACAAGGGAAGCTACAATCTATCCAACGATTCACCGTGTAACTAGTAGACAAGTGTCATTTGTTCACCCATTTGTTACACAAAGATATCACATTCAAGTGGGATGGGATATGTGATTAGGAATTCCAGAAAGTTAAAGAGTATCTACTTACTCCTCCTATACTAATGTCACCTATTCCAGACAAAGAAATGATACTCCATGTGTCTACAACACAAGCAACATTGGGAGCTCTCCTAGCACAGCTAGATGATAATAACAAAGAGCAGTCTACTACATCAGTCAAACACTAGTGGGATACAAGTTGAACTACTCACCCATAGAAAGAGTGTGTTTCTCTATCATATTTGTGACACAGAATTTGAGACACTATATCTTAAATAGAAAAGTAAAGTTGATTCCAAAGGTAGATCCATTAAAGTACATATTAGCAAAAGTAGCTCTAATAGGTAGAATTGCTAAATAGGTAATGATTCTAAGTGAGTTTGACATAGAGTATGTAGACAGGAGAGCCATCAAAGGACAAATCATAGAAGATTAGATAGCAGAGGCACCCATGGAAGATCACAAGCCTCTCACAACAGACTTCCCAGATGAAAGTATATTGCTAACAGAACAAACAAGCCATTAGACCTTATACTTTGATGGGTCCCATAGTCAACATGGCTCTAGATTAGGTATCTTATTTCTCACACCACAAGGAGATATTATACCCAAGGCATACAAAATTGTTTTCCCATGTACAAATAATATCTCAGAGTATGAGGCCCTAATCACAAGACTCAAGATGGCTATTAAATGGAGGATAAAAGAACTATAGGTCTATGAAGACTCTCAACTGGTAATCAGGAAAGTGAATGATGAGTATCAAACAAAATACGATAAGCTAATGTCATATAAAAGGATGGTGGATAGCTTTAAGGAATATTTTGTCACCATAACATTTGAGCAAATAACCCAAATCAACAACAAAGTAGTCAATACCATGGCAACAATAGGTTTGCTTCTCGATATTCTACAGAACATTCCTAAGTATGAGTTCCTTGTAGAGAAATTACTCATATCGATGTTCAATATTCCAAAATTAGAACTAGTGTGTGTTGTTGTTGGTCCTAATTCAACATGGTACAAAGACACATTTGATTACATCCAGCATGGTATTATACCACTTGACCTAACAACAACCCAAAAGAAGACCTTTACCCATAGGACTTCCTGATTTACAATCCTAGGAGATACATTATATCACTGAATTTTAGATGGTATGTTACTCCGATGTCTTAACGCAGAAGAAGCACAAACTTCCTTACAAGAGGTACATGAAGGTGTTTGTGGGTCCCACTCTAATGGACCTAACCTAGTAAAAAATTTAATAAGAATAAGATACTACTGGCCCTCCATGGAACACGAATGTATTCAATATTCCAAAAAAATCCATTAGTGCTAGCAACATAGTGACCTTGTTCACGCACCAGCACAGGAGTTGAGACCTATCACAACACCATGGACTTTTTTGCAATGGGGATTAGACTTGGTAGGTAATATTTATCTTGCTTCCTCGAACGGGCATAATTTTATTATTACCACAACTTAATACTTCAACAAATGGATAGAAGAAATTCCATTGACCTACATCACTAGAAAATAGATAGCCAAGTTTATCTTGAATTATCTAATTTGTAGATATGGAATTCCCCAAACCATCATAATAGACAATGGAACCCTATTCAAGAATCAAGATGTCCAAGAACTTTGTTCTAGGTTCTCTATCCAGCATAGATTCTCCACGCCCTACTACCCCCAAGGAAACAGTTAGGCTAAAGCATCTAATAAAACCATCCTGAAAATACTAAAGACTATTAATGACGTCGATCATGATTGGAATTTGCAACTGAACCCTACCCTATGGGCTTACAAAACCAGTATCCAAACACCTATAGGTGCCACACCTTTCTCCTTGTTCTACGGATCAAAATCTATCTTACCTACCAAAGTCAAAATCCCCTCATTGTGAATATCACTAAAAGTCATGGTCAGCAATGAAGAGTATCAGGTATCTAGATTAAATGAGTTAGAACTCCTAGACGAAAGGTGTTTGAGTGCATTAAACCATCTTCAGGTTTATCAAAATCGGATCAAACAAAGCTATGATAAAAAGATCAAAAATAGAATTTCTTATGTTGGTGACTTGGTACTCAAAGAGAATCAGGAGGTACAGTTGAATCAAGATGGAAAAGGTAAGTTTGAACCCAACCGGTTAGGCTCATTCATCATCACAGCAAGCTACGACTCTGGAGCTTACCAATTGGCCACTCCTAAAGGTGAACCCTTAGTCGAACTGTTGAATAGTAGCCATCTCAAGAAATTCTATACTTGAAGCACTTTAGAATACCCCAAGAAAAAGGGTGAAAATCCAAAAAAAATCATAAAAGTTAAAAAAGCAAGAAAAATAGTAAAGAGAAATAAAACATTCTTTAAGTGAAAACCACTTTGTGGTGCTTCTAGAACAGGTATCATAGTGAAAACCTAGCAAACAAGTGCTACGCTTGAATAATACTTGCATTGTTATCTATCAGTGCTATCTAAAGCATCCACCCATTCATCCCATAATAAAACATGTGTCCAACCATGGCTTGATGACTGATAAGTATTGAACATTGTTGCACCATCAACATTCATCTTTCCTAGAGAAGGTAGTCTTGTCTCAAACTAGGGGAAACTTCTCGAAATAGGTAGTGGATTAGATCCTTGTGTGTCCCATCATGGTCAAATAAATATTGAAAATAAAAAACATACAAAAAACAAAACAAAGTCAAAGCATCAAAATCCCAAAAAAATGTTATGCTTTGAGTCACAAAATTCAAACTACGTGGTCTCTACATGTACAATGTAGGAAAGGATTATCAACCCTCGAGGCCATAGGTCATTTCACTTAGGTATCTATCATGCTTTCTTCCAACTTAGTCAAAAAATTAAAAATCCAAAACATTCACAAAACAGAAAAGATCAAAAACATGTTCACACCAAACCAAGAGAACTACGAGCCTCTGTGTGTACAACATGGGAAAGTCTTATCTTTGATGAGCCCTCGAGGCCCTAGGTTAGTACCCTGAAAACAACAAAAACAACATCATAAAAATCTGAAAATCAAAAAGGTCTTAACTCCATCATCACAATCTACAATAAAAAATTTCATCCATAATAAATGAATCACCATCCTCACCCTTTGACACAACAGACGGCAAACAAAACAAACACGGAAATAAAAAATTCCAAAGAGAAGATCAAAACAATTAGACAACTATCAAGTGAAAACAATGCCAAAGTATTAACTATCTATCTTTTGACAAATGCACCAACAACATCCTGAGATATGTCTTAACAGATCCATTCCTATGATAGACATGATCAACAACAGATAATAGCCCCAACCCAGACAAATATGGCAAGTGATACTGCAACATTTTTTATCTTTTTATATTCTTATCTTTTCAATTTATCATAATACCACATTCCCAGGATCTCTCGAGGATGTCCATAAGGATTTAGAGAAGATGGAATGGTGGTATTAACTGTCGATTTCTATTAGTTTTGTTTGTAAGATGTTTTTGTGATACTACCATGGCGAATAATTGTTTTTTTTATATGGATTTTTTTTGAGACAATTCGTGTAGCAGTTGCATGTTGGGTATTTCATACCTCTCTGTGTAACTGGTTTGAAAAGTTTTAACACAACTCAACCATATATATTATCAAGGTTTTTGTATGTCTGGTATGAGCAATAATATTATTTGTATGTTGAGTCAAATTCCTTGCAATGGATACAAAGCCACCTTGGTTATTAATACCCTGGTGCATTGTATCTGTTTGCTACATCAAAAAGGATTGTTAAAGATACGAAGCCTCTATACAAAGCAAAAGAAAACTTGTCAATGATAATCAATCGTCCAATTTCTTCTATCTTCTAAATATTAATAACATTTTCTTCTTGTCACTGTATCTTCTGTCAATCCTTGCAATTAAACGCATCACATTAGCTTATTAGAAAATTTGGTTCATTATCCAATTTTTTTACCAAATTTCCCGAGGGGGCACCATGTTATCCCTTCTAGGGCATACTGGGGCAACTCTTGAGTAGGAATTTTTGAATTTTCTTTGAGACAACTCTCAAAATTGCATTGTATCAAAGAGGGACAAAATGTAGACACTTGAAATTATCCTAACTAGCGAACGACACTAACTTTCACCCTTCTTCCCTAAACGATTAAATAATACATTATTATTTAATTATTATCAAATTTTATATTCATCTATTAATTAAGTGGTTTTAACATTATTTAATTAATTCATCCTAATGGAGGAGGTTGAAAAGATTATTTTCATGATGAAAAAAAGAAAGGCCTCTGGACCTGATGGTTTTCTGATTGAGTTCTCTTAAGAGTTCTGGGAGATTATCAAATTTGATTTATTGGATGTGATGCAAGAATCACAAAGTAGTAAACAAATGTTGAAGGAAATGAATTCTACCTTCCTCACACTCATCCCTAAGAGTGAGGGAGCCAACTCTCTGGATCAATTCAGGCCAATTACTCTATGAGTGGTTTATAAAATTATCTCTAAATTAATGGCAGAGATACTTAATTCGTGGCTAGGCAAGATTTTTTCAGAGGAACAGGGGGTTTTGTTGCTAGCAGGAAAATCTTAGAAGGGGTGGTTATTGTTGTTGAGGCCATCCACTCTATGTCAATCTCTAGGAAGAAGGTTATGTTTATTAAACTTGATATGGCCAAAGCTTATGACTGGGTTAAATGGGATTTTCTTTGAAAGGTGCTCAATTCCTTTGGTTTTGGTGAAGACTAGATTGCTTGGGTTATGAGTTGTGTTATGTCAGTTTCCTATTATGTGTTGATTAACAAGGAGCCTACTTCTTTATTCAGTGTTTCTCGTGGTTTTCGCTAAGGTGATCCCTTATCTCCTTATCTTTTTATTATTATGGCTGAAGGCTTGGGGAGAATCTTGAAATCTCATGTTAGTAGGGGTTTAATCCAAGGTTAGAGTTGGGGTGATGGGCTCCTTCCCCATTCCCATTTATAGTTTGTGGATGATACTACTTTGCTAGGTGTTGCTAGAATCCAAGAAGCGACTAGCTTCAGGAGGACTTTGGATATCTATCTCATGGCTTTAGGTCATAAAATCAATGAAGATAAGTCCTCTATTTTCTTCTTTAATACCTTGCTTCTAGTTCAGTCAAGAATAGCATGTATTTTGAGATTCCAGATTGGTGCTCTACCTTTTGTGTACTTGGGTATCCCTCTCTCTATTGGCCCCTTGCCAGGAGGGACTTGGAAGGGTGTACTACACAAATTTTAGGAGTGTGTTATTGATTGGACTTATAGATGGTTATCCACTGCTAGGAGAGTGTTTTTATTAAAATCTGTTGTTCAAGCTCTTCCTCTATACAAATGCATGGTTCAGTGTGCCCCAATTAGTTTCATTAAGGATCTAGATGCGCTATCTAGGAAATTTTTGTGGGCTAGTAATCTTGATTCTTCGAAGTGGAGTCTTGTTAAATGGGAGAATATTTTTAGACCAAAATAGTGTGGGGGCCTGGGTCTGCAACAAGTGATCTTTATTGGTTAGGTGTCGGCTGCTAAGCTTTATTGGAGGTGGTGCACCAACCAAGATCAAGTTTGGGCCAAGATTTTGACCTCCCAGTAAATTTTGGGGTGGATGGGAAGGATATTCCTAAATTTCCCCTAGAAGGTAGGGGGTCTATGATCTAGAACATTCTCAAGAAGGGAGCTAGTTTGGTCAAGCAGGGATTTTTTTGGATTTGTAATAGAGGTTTGGATGCTCTCTTTTGGTTTGACTCTTGGGATGGGCATCCCCCTATCTTGGATACACACCCACATTTGCACAATATTTGTCTTTCATTTCTTGAGGCTGGTTGGTCTCGGGTGGAAGACTTTAAAGTGGCTAAAAGTTTGGGTCAAGTAGAGGTGTTCAAGTGGAAAGATGTTCATGATTGGCTTGTTGGGGGTTATGTGGATGAGTGAGAGGAATTGGCTCACATTTTGGCTCGTAGAATCTATAGCTCTTTGCAACAAGAGGATATTTTGGCTTGGAGCCCCAATCCTAAGGAATTTTTCTCTATGGTTGTTAGGTATCAAGTACTTGATAGGGAAAAATATGGAGGGGAGGTCATGCCTTGGTGGAAGTATGTTTGGAATAAATTTGCTTGGCCTAAATTTATAGAAGAGAGGCTTTCAAGGGCCTTCCATTTGTGTCATGTGTGGGAGTAATGAGGAATCTTCTTCCCATCTGTTTTTCAATGTGCTTTTTCTTGGGTGGTCTAGCACCGTTGGTGGGAATTTTGGAGGCAACCATGTGTGCATGCCTCATCTTTGGTTGATTTTTGGAGGTCTTTAGGGAGGCCTCCTACTAAGACAAGTTGTCTATAGGTGGCATTGGGTATTGGTCCTTGTATTATGTGGCAGATTTGGTTGGAGATGAATCATAGGATCTTTAAGGGTGAGGGTTTGGAGGCTATTTAGATTTGGAAAAGGATTCTTGGCATGGTTTAGGAAACTATACAGGCTAGGTGTGAGGTGGTTATCCCTCTAAAGATTAGTGATTTGGGGGTGTTGCATGGTTTTGGTTTATTTGTTGGTAACCCAAGGAAGTATTCTTTTGGAGGTAGACAGATGTCCTATAAGAAGATTCAATGTGAGGTTTGTTGGTCTCCACCTTCGGTGGGTGTCTTGAAAATTAATTTTGATGGCTCATCTAGAGGAAACCCTGGAGTTGTTGGGATTGAGGGGTTGGAAGGGATTATATAGGCTCTCCCATATTCTTCTAATTTGTATTTCAAGGGCACCAAAGTAATAATTTTATGGAGGCTTTGGCTATCCTTTTTGGTTTGGGGTTGTGCAATGGGATGGCGCAAGATCATTTATGAGTTAGATTCTCATATTTTGGTGGATATGTTGAATAAAGGATCCTTAGAAGGGGAGAATTGGTTGTTGGATTCAGTGGTTCAATAGATTCATAAGATCGGTTTGTCCTTGGAGTTGGTTTCCTTTGTCCATATTCCTAGGGAGTGGAATAAGGTTGTTGATTGTTTGGAAAAATGGGCTTCTAAGCATGGAGGTAATTAGACGGTTCAGGATTGGGAGCACCTTCCTTTGGATTGTGTTGTGAGGTTGAAAATGTTGCTTCAAGAAGATATTCACGATGTTTGAGTCAATTCTTTTCAGTTTGGGATTCTTGTTCTTTGCTTTTGTTTGTGTTTTGTTGGTTTCCTTGACGGTCCATAGTGCTAGGACTTGTGTCTTGCTTGTACTATCTTTCATCTTGATTAAATAAATTTTTACCCCTCTTTTTATTAAAAAAAATAATAATTCATCCTCAAATCATCAATTACATCAAAAACCCTAATTTCATCTATTAATTGAATAATATTACATTATTTAATTAATTCACTTTTTCACCATTTTGACTAATTAAATAGATTTTATTTATTTAATAAAGTCCTAATTTAACTTTATTCCTCCTGATTAATTAAATAACATCAATTATTTAATTATGTCGCTAATTAACCCTATTCCCCTAAGTTAATTAAATTATTAAAACATAATAGTTTAATTAAATCACTTTCCCCTAAACATGGATAATTAATTTAATTATTCAAAACATAATCCAAAAGGTCAAATCAAACAAATGCAACTTTGTTTGCAAAAGTCAAACTTGATTTGCACATTCAACTCAAAAAGATTAATTAATTTAATTAATTAATTAATTATCCTCACCCACTTTTACGATTGAGAAAATTACGATCCCCAGATTGCTCACTCTATTCTCTAACTGATCCATCCATTTCCTAATAGATCAATTTATTCTTCAATTCCACAGATTATTCAATCTATTTCCTCAATCCCACTAAACACTCAAATTGATTTCTTCAATCACACCGATTCTATAATCAAAATACACTAATTATTCCCATCTAATTCCTCTCAACAGTTTTGAACTGTTGATTAGGATATTCTACTATGCAATCTCAAGCATCCATTTCGAAACACAAAATCTATATAACAACCATCTTCTTCCTCAAAAATAATCGAAGAATCAACATCTTTTGCACAACGAAGTAATGCAGAAATCATAATCAACCTTCTAAAGCTTTTACATACATCTTTGATCAAACATCTCACATCTTTTAAGCTTTTGCATGTACAAATGGAGGCTTCATGTTGATACAATAGCGATCCAACATCATTGCAAATATACTTCAACACTAGATGGTAATGCTACATTTCTTGAATTCATTTTATGTTTTTCTCTTTTGATTGCATTCTTTGAATTTGTTATTCGTAGTTTCATTTCGTGAGTAATGGGCATGAATCTTAGTCTTTGTGTAGAATTAGATTGTTTTTAATTCACTAACATAGATTATCTTGCATCTATCGATTCCCCTTTACACATCATGATATAACTCATATTTCTCTTAGATGAAGCACCATTTATTTATGTGGATGATAAATTCTCTAAAAATATTAGTTAATTACATGTGGTCTCTTAAAAATATTAATTTACCTTCTATATAATTATAAGGGAGAGTGGGCGGGGGCCCTAGCTCGGTTGGCTAAGTAATTCTGTTGCGGCTCTACTGGTCATGAGTTCTAGTCCCCCCCGTCCCATGGTACCGGAGGGCATGTCGCGCCAGCACCACCGGTCACGTTAAAAAGTTTACCAGGCGCACTGCAGTTTATAGGGGGTCGTGCTACCCGATTCCTGCAGTCTAAAAAAAAAATTATAAGGGAGAATAAGACCACATATAATTATCTAGTCTAAATAATAAATTAATTAAATAAATAAACAATCAATTTAGATATATAATTTTAAATTGATAATAAATAATATAATATATTATGTAATTGGCGCAAGAATTAAATAATATGGTAAAATGATATATAGCCTTAATTATGATAATGAAACTCTTTTGACAAATGTTGGGAATCAATTCGCCATGGCACTAGAGAATCATGGCCTATTTTAGAATGGTTGTAGAATTAGAAATTTGTCTATATGACTATTGGTTTCACTTCTACAAATGTATAAGTTCACCTCCATGAATTCTTAAATAAGCCTACACATGGAAATAAAATTGGGATCTCAAATCTCAAGTTCTTTAATTTGAAATTTTTATATAACTTGTTAACATCTATGCTTATGATCTATATTGATGAAAATGGTGTTTATAAACACCATTTGAAAGCATTCTAAATAAAGATTTATTCTCCTTTGGTCAAGCTCCTAGGTGGGTGGATTCCATAATGATGCACAAGGATCAAAGACAATACAAATCCATACAATATGCTCCTAGGATGCTAATGCAATGTCAATCTAACACTTTTATGTTCTTTTGTAGTTTATGTCTAGTTGTGCTAAATAGATTTCTAGATAGTTATTTGATGATTCAAATGAATTAGGGTTAGTACGTAAATAGTGTGTGCTAGTATGTACTTTAAAATGGTTTATACTTTAGTCAGCTCATAACAACTCATAAGGAAGGGAGACACATGTCCAATTTGATGTTTTTGAATTAAAATTTTAAGGCTCATATTAGTGGACATAAAAGTATCTTGGATCGATTTATTGTTGTAGAATTGAATCAAGACAATAAATAGATTTAATTCACAAATTCAAAATCTTAAAATATGTAAAAATATGTAAAAATAGAATAGTGCTAGAATAAAATTATTTATCAACTTTTATATAAAATAAACTATATTACATACTATTCAATGCATAAGATAACCTAATCATTACAAATCTAACATAAAGAAAAATAAATTATAGGTATACGATTTTTAGTGAGTTGATAAAAGAAGAATTACTCCCTAAAGGAAATGTGATTCCATCCTCATACACGTCCAAAGAACAAATATTTTGAAGGATTTAATATAGTAAATTTGATTCCTATATTTATGGTAAAATATTGTATAGAGAAGAGTATAAAGATGAAAATATGTGTCATAATTACTTAAGACATTTCCAAAAAAGGTTTTGTGATTGACTTATTAAAGTGTATATAATGGTGCAAAGATTTTTAAAATCTAGTGGCATGCAATTGTGATAATTAAATAAAGACAAAGGTGAAGTGGGTGTACATTTAAATAATTTTAAAGCAAAGAAACATATTGATAAGATATGTCTAGAGAAATTATATAAAAATATTCATAGTGCTAAGCAATAATATAATTCATATACCTCTTTGATGAAGCACCATCTTAATATTTGGATGACAAATTCCCTAAAAATAATAGTTAATTGCATATGGTCTCCCAAAATATTAATTTACCTTCTATATAATTATAGGGGAAAGAAGACCTCACATAAATATCTAGGCTAATTAGATAACAATCAATCTAGATATATATGTTGGAATTGATAATAAATAATGCAATACATTATATAATTGGTCTACAAATTTAATAATAAAATAAAAGGTATATAGAGTTAAATATAATAAAAATATATATAGTTTTAAATATAATAAGGAAATTGTTGTGACACAATAAGGAATAAATTCGTCATAATACTAAAAAAATGATCTATTAGGATTCTTGTTATAGAATTAAAAATTTGTTTATATGACTATTGGTTCACTTTTATAAGCGTAGTAGTGACCTCCATGAGTGTTTAACTAAACTTAAACATGGAAATGTAATCAAGATCATAAATCTTAAGTTCTTTAATTTTGGACTTTTGTAACTTGTTCACCTCTATGATTATGATCTAATCCTATGAAAATGGTGTTCACAATCAGCATTTAAGAGACTACTACATAAAGATTTATTCTCATATGGTTAATCTCCAAGGTGGGTGCATTCAATAACATTGAACAAGGATCAAAGATAATATGAAGTCCTGCAATGTGCTCGTGGGATACTAATGCAATGTTAATTTAACACTTTTATACATCCTTTATAGTAGTTTTTGTCTAGCTATGCTAAATATATTTCAAGATAGTTCTTTGATTATTCAAATGAATTAGGGTTAGCCTTTAAATATAGTATAATAGTGTGTCCTTTAGTCAATTCATGACAATTAGTAAAGAAGAGAGATGTGGGCCCAATTTTTAAAAAAATTGAAATCAAAAGTTCAAGGTTCATATTTGTGAGCATAAAAATGACCTAAACAAAATATGTGGTTGCAAAAATGAATCAAAATAGTAAATGATAGATTTAGCTAATGAGTTTGAAATCTTACGATATATAAAAATAAAATAATAAATAGAATAAAAATATGTACTAAATTTTACACATACTAATCAATACATAAGATAATTTAATCATAATAAATCTAACACAAAGAAAGAAAGTATAGGTATACAATTTTCACCATCATATCCTTAAAACCATCCACTAAATATAGGTGGGCATCTAATGATGTAGAAGGTGTGGATTAAAGTGGCTTAACTAACTATTGTATGGACGATGTAGATTGATTACATGGTGTGAAACATCACATCGTAGGGCTCTTTTTTTCTAAGGAAGGATAAGTACGGGTAAAAGAGAATCTAGCCTTCCAAGCTTTATAGGTGTTTTATGGCTTTATCATATCCGATCCGATCCTTTTATTTCTCAATAAAGAAACCACGACGTGGGATGACGTCATGCATAAAGATTCTCGTGGTCCAAGGTTCACGGAAAGAATCTTTGAACGTTACGGTCGCTATAGTTCCGTAATTACAACGCATGTGCTTCTAGCGCATTTAACTTGACGCCCGTACTGCCGTATTTTTAACCGTGAAATACGGTAACTTATTTAAGACCGTATCACGTGGAAAGTGAAAGTTTTGATACGGTCAGCCTAAATTTGATGGTCGTATTTAGTTATTTGGTTCATCAAAATATAATTAAAAGTTTAAGAAGATTGTATCATATGAGGGGATTTCGGATCAATTATTATCTATTTAATTTATATAGGATTTTATATATAATAAAATAGTTATATTATATAGATGTCAATATTTTTGTTTTAATTAGTAGGTTATAACAATATGAGGTAACATATATTTAAACCAAAAGTCATCATTTGGTTAAGTAGTCATGTTCAAGAGATCTTATTTGTCAAAGTCATATGGGTGTTTGAACTTAGCTCAAACATACTTTTGGAGTTTCAACCTTGATGGATGGTTTTTTATCACGTACCACTAGTATGGGAGATTGGTATCGATACCGGTACGGCTTTTTTTGAAAATAGAAGAAGAGGGTACTTGGAGATGCCATCTTTTTTTAATATAAATAAAAAACTAATAAATTAATAATTTATAGAATATATTATGACATTGAACTTTCAAAACAAGAGCAATAGTGAAGTTTAACAATGAACGTTAACTTTAAAGTTTAAATACACAAATGTCATTATGTCAAAAAGTGACAAAACTTTATGTTTTCACGTTATAAATTTTGTATGTTTTTAAGTTTCATGGGAGATGCCAAATTTTCTATCACATCGGGAGACTCGGGAGACGGTGCATCAAGTTTTTGAGCTAGAGGTGTTTCCAGGGACGTTTCCGATACCGAAGACGCATACAGTCCCCGAGACGCATCTCAGGGGCAAGAGACGCTTCTCCCGACAACACTGTCACGTACCATTATCCTCACCGATTGTGTTTAACCAAAGAAGGACAATTTCAAATTTGTCAAAAAAAATTGCTTGAGAAGCCAAGTCAACCATCAAATTCAAACCCTACGATGAGAAATTGTATAGAAATTTAATAAATATAAATTTTAATATTATATTTTTGTTATATATCCATTTGTTTTTCGATTTGAAAGGATTTTTTAAGTTAAATTATATTTAATTTGTTGCTTTCTTTAGTAATTAAGTGGGTTACAATCAGATTTTTTATTTTTTTTTCAGAATTTAAAATTGGAATACATTTATTTTTGTCAAACTTGTAATGTAATTTCATCTTATTATTTAAATTTTATCCGCATGGACTTAGAGTGTGCAACCATTTTGAATAATATATTACTCCTTTTCATATATAAAAAACAATAAAACTATTATTCATAAATAAATAAAAATCAAAATAAAATCTTATTATATTTTTAATAAATATTTATATAATAAAATATAATTTTTTTAGATTTTTTCATATTTCATTTTTCAACCTCAATATACCAAGTACTAGATACAAAATTGAGAAACTAAGTCAACCATCAAATTTAGGCCTTGGGATGAAACTCAAAAAATTGAATAGAAATTTATAAATATAATTTTAATATTATATTTTTGTTATATATCCATTTGTTTTTGGATTTGAAAGGATTTTTAAGTGAAATTATAAATATTTTGTTGCTTTCTTTAATAATTAAGTGGTTTACAATCAGATTTTTTTTTTCAGAATTTAAAATTGAAAGACATTTATTTTTGTCAAACTTGTAATGTGATTTTGTCTTACTAGTTAAATTTCTAAACAATATATTACCCTTTTCATATATATAAAACAATAAAACTGTTATTCATAAAAAATAAAAATAAAAAAAATAAAAATCTTATCATAATTTTAATAAATGTTTATATAATAAAATATAATTTTAGTAGATTTTTTCATATTTCAATTTTCAACCTCAATAGGTATACCAAGCACTGGATACAAAATTATGTTTTAGCACATACCATAAAAAGCCAAGGCCTGGCTGGATTCGAACTCTAGACGTCTGTACTCAGCGTTGGATGTACGACAAGAAATATTTCTTTGGAGTGTTGTGACTCCTCACGTCGATATCGTCTAACTAAATTTAATGGAATTTTGGTATCCGCCAAAATAACGCGACTAGCACGTATCGGGCAGCGAGAATAGCTGCGGACTTCAAGAACTAGACGTTTGTAGATGAAAGGTAGAGGAAGAATATTGGGTTTTGTTTGGAGTGGCCACGTCACTAGATGTATGTTTTTTTTTAGTCAAATTCCAATTTATTCGGGGTTTGAATTATTTGAGAATCTTGAGAATTAGGTTTAACAATAATTCCAATTTATGCTATGACGAAAGGTTATGTCTCCTACTAACCATTGGAGAGTGTTTTGAGGGAAGGTAATATCTCCTACCAACTATGGGAGAGTGACAGAAGAGGAATCAATTC